>CAEFZX010020740.1:0-46534 GCA_903066825.1 Alfaro cultratus | reverse complement strand
AGGTTATGTGTTGTTCTAGGTTATGTGTTCTGGTTTATGTGATGTTCTAGGTTATGTGTTGTTCTAGGTTATGTGTTGTTCTAGGTTATGTGTTGTTCTAGGTTATGTGTTCTAGGTTATGTGTTGTTCTAGGTTATGTGTTCTAGGTTATGTGTTCTAGGTTATGTGTTGTTCTAGTTTATGTGATGTTGTAGTTAAGTTAAAATGACCAAAACTATTTCCACACTTCAAAAACACAAAATCCTACCAAGTATTTTTGGTTTAGTTTCTAGTGAAAGTGTCTTAGTTCACTTAAAATAAGACAAAACTAACTTACACATAAATTTACAGTAATTGTTTAAAGTCAATACTTTCTTAAAATTTATGAAAAAGTAATTATTCCATTAGATTATTTCCCTTACAAGACATTTTTCCCATGTTAGTAAATGAAACTCTTTCATCATATTAAACAATTAGTGACTTCAACTCTTATTTCTTGCAAGTTAGTTTTGTCTGATTTCAAGTGGACTAAGATATTTGCACTAGAATTAGACCAGAAACCCTTGGTGAGATTTTGTGTTTTTGCAGTGCATTCGTTAAATAACTCAACAATGAGAGAATCTGTCAGAGATTATTTATTCATTTCTTCAGAATCAGAAGTTTACATACGTTTCCTCGGTGTAGTGTTGCCTTTCAACAGATTGATTAGAGTTTCTCCCAATAGTTTGCTGGAGTTCTGGTCCATTCTTCCGAACAGAACTGGTCTAACTGGGTCAGGTTTGAGATCTGAGATCAAGGCTTTGTGCTGTCCACTAAAAAACATCGACTTGGTTGTCTGAAGCCCCTCTGGCTGAATGCTTCGGGTCATCGTCCATTTGGAAGACAGATTTTAACCCAACATCTTCCTCATCATGCCTTCTGTTTCATTAAACAGCCCCACAGCATGATGCTGCCATTCCCATGTTTTGTACCTTGGATGGTGTAAGTGTCCCCATTTTTACTTAAAACAATCGTTCTGACCAAAGGACATGTCTCCAAGTCTCCAAGTCTCCAAAGATTGAGGTCTTTGTTTCTGGGTCCATTTGCAAACTGTAATCTGTCTCTCTATGGATTCTTTCTGTCCATGTCGGTACAGAACATGTTTCACTGTAGATAATGTCTTACCAGCTTCAGGAGCATTTTAAATTCTTTGTCTTTTATTCTGAGGTTGATTTGGACATTTCAGAGCAAAACTGGTTTCCTTCCAGAGCAGAATCATGGTTGGATATTCCCTTCATGTCTAGAATTGCACAGGTTGTTTGAACAGATGAAGGCAGCAAATTGTTCCCAAGACTGAACCAGACTGAAGCAGCTCCATGATTCTCTTCCCAATATCTGGGATGATTTTTATGTTTTTTATTTCTCTTTGTGTGAAACCAGAAAGCAGTGAGTTCCAGGTACGAACTTACAAATACCTCCACAGGTGAAACACCAATGTGTCAGTTAACATATTCATCTCTTCTGACAGGTTCCTCACTAACAAACCCACTTTGGTGCACAAACAATGTTTATAATTTTGTGTGCCACATGACGCAAAGATTTTAGATGAAACTTTACTGACTCATGCAAAGTTCTTACAAGTCTGAACTGGAAGTGATCGGCGCCATCTTAGTAGGCAAACATGCTCAATGCAGAGCAGACGCATGGCTTCGAAACCAATACAAAGAAAACATGTGGACACTCTAAACCAGTGTGAGATAAAGATACATGAACAAAATGGCTGGCGTCGGGACTGACCCGTATGAGACGGAGAAGGAAAATATGTCAGACGATGTAAAACTCAACTCCGACCTCATGATACGACAAACTGAACATCATGGAAGAGCTTCAGTTTAACTCATGGATGAGTACAATCAACATTTAAACGGATTTGTAAAGGATGTACGAATAAAGTTCTGGTGACTGGCAGAGTAAGAACATGTAGCTAGCGGATAAAAGCTACATTAGCTAAGCTAAGCTAAGCTAGTTTGGCTACAGTAAATATCACTGATATTTTTCTTATTTATCACACAGAAGTCGGTAATCAAAAATTGTAACAGAGTAATAGTTGTAATGTACTTTTATTGTTTATAAGTTAGATAGGAACGAGGCGAGAGAATAAGAAATATCACAATAGATATGAAATATGCAGCAGCCTGAAGAGCATCACAACCCTGACTTAGAAGCACAGAACAATAGAAATAACTCAGGTTTGACCATTTAACAGGTTAAATTGCTGGCACAGACAACGGGAAAGCATAAAAGTTAAAGAATTCAAGGAATGCAGCAGAGTCGGACCCGTTTCTAACAGATACCACTGACGGGTTTCGTCTGTGACTGTATGATGACTGTGCATTCCTCTCCGGCCTCCTTTCACCTGACTCAACCCTCAACCTCCACTCTCTCGTGCCTCGGCCTCTTTTTTCTCGCTGCGTCACAAAGGGAGAGTCACGCTGATGTAACGGCGTCTCGGCGCGGGGAGAAAGTTGGAATCCAGCTGTATCTGCGCCCCTCCCTTTAAAAGAGCATGTCCAATCTACCCACAGCATTCCATTAAAACCAGACCACATCAATCTGGGCCTGAACTTTAAAGGCCAGGTCCCCTTTCCTGCGGCAGGGGAGGAAAACACGGAGCTGTTAAAGTGGAGGACCTCACACTGCAGGCGCACACCTCAGCTCATACACTTAACACCACGTTTCTGCTGCTGGACCACACATCACAGTGACACCCAGAGACCACACAGCCCGTCTCACAAGGCCAACAAAAGATCTCGTAAGACCTCACAGCGGGTCCTAACGGGATTTGACAGGACCCCAGAAAATCCCACACCTGTAGCTCCACAAACCGCAAAGTAACTCCACTGAGCAGCTACTGCAGGCCGAGTTACGGTTCAGTTTCGGCTCTTAATTTATATCATCTGCAGCTTCATCTTTTAGCATAACTTGGTAAATAGGAATGTTTTGTTTGATAAATCCTTTCGTGTTCGATGTTCCCTATAAGGGAAGCCTTATATTTGCTTAATTTCATGTATCTGTTCAGTTACGAAAGCAGACATTCTTACGTTTGAATTGATCCTTTGCTTGTTGCTCATGGTCCGCTCCGCCATGACGGAGGTCAAAACAATCAATGTGCTCCTTTAAAACTAGTCTAAAAACAGACATCTGTAACATAACGTCTCTTTATTTTAAAGTGATTTCACTTTACAAATGGTCATAGGATGCTGCGCAGTCGGCTGCACAAACAGACAAGGATGAAAACCAAACTTGTCATTTTGTTTTATAACTTTTAATGAGGAAAGTTGAGTTAATCATGACTGGCCCTCGGTGTAAACACGGATTTGCAGCAAACACCTTTTAAGAAGTAAGATTAGCATTCATATATCTTATAAGTAAGTATGACTAGAAAGATATCAATAATGCGTTATGGAGAAGGTGCGTCTAAACATGGGTAACCATGGAGACGATGCCGCACCATCATGTAGCCTAGTATGTACGGAAAAACTGGTTAGCATCTCGTCTTTTGTGCGTTTTTAATGTTGGAATCGCTGTTTATGACGTGGTGACATAAATCATGTGGTGTGAATTCAGACAAAGTCAGTAATTTGATGAACACGTCAGGAGGGAGGAGGTTCGGGTCGGTTTCTAAACTAGACGTTTGCTGTTTCTCTCAGTTTCCTCGCTGATAATCTCGTACAGAGGCAGCTGGACGGGAACCAGAATGAAACTGCTCCTCTGTCCCTGGGTAGATCCCCTCGCTAGCTTTAGCAGCATTTTGATTGACATGCTGATATCGTACTGCGCTTAATGCAAATCAACCAGCCCCAGAGTACCATAGAACCGGGCCCTGCAGAGTAAAAAGGATCTACAGATAGCATTTATATTTATGGGGTTTTGCAACTCTCCTCCTAACATCCGTCTACTGACACAGGATGGACTCAGTTTCTCTTACTGTTATGATCCTCATGTGATTACTGGCCACCAGGCTGCCATGCTATTCAAAACAAAGTTCAGCAAAGCCACTGAAAGACTGAGGCCAGAGCAGTGAAAGACGGGAGACTGCTCTCTCCTCCTCTTTTTCTTTCTCTCTCTCTTTCCTTCCACCTGTCGTGGTTTGCGGCTCGCTGCGTTCGTAGCCCCCCCCCTTATAGTCAATGAAGAGCCGGCTCCAGTCGTTCACTCCAAAGAGCCGAAGCGTCACCGACCATCACTTCAAGTTTGACTTAAAAATGGAGTGGAAGATCCCTCTAAACCCAGACTTTTGTTCCCAACAACGAGGGGAAGAATAAAGCAATACGTAGCAGGAAGTTCGGGGAGGACGCCAGATGGACGGACAGCGCGGTGAACGGGGAGATAAACGAGCCGAGGGCAGAAGGATTCCCGGGCCTCGACATGGAAATCTTTCAA
Organism: Alfaro cultratus; assembly: GCA_903066825.1. NCBI lineage: Eukaryota > Metazoa > Chordata > Actinopteri > Cyprinodontiformes > Poeciliidae > Alfaro > Alfaro cultratus. Next base: position 42,133 of record CAEFZX010020740.1, on the reverse strand, counting down.
GTTCCTTTCATCAGCTGGCTGACGACGGGAACTTTACAAGAGCAAGATGAGCTGGCGCCACCGGAGCAACTCGGCGGTCCTCAACGACACCAAGATGCCGGGGCAGAGAGGAGCCCTATCATCACCCGGCACGTTGCCTCCCCGTGACCCCGAAACACCGGGCACCGGCCCGCATCAACCCTGATTTTCTAAACAGACGCATCACAACAGTCCTGAGCTCAGAACCAGTTTCGCCTAATGAGCGCTATGGCCTTGACATCCGCTGTGATTAAGATAAATCTGCTCTTGGAGAAAATCCCCTCTGTCTCTTTACAATCTGGAAAACTCATGGTCACCAACATGTGTTTAAGACATTCGAGTGCAAAACTCAAACTTTGTGTTTCGTTTTATTTTTAACAACAGGAAGTTACAGACCTACTGCAGCTCAATAAATTAGAATATGACCAGAAATGTCATTTATTTCGTTTAGCATTTATTGTGATAAATTACGTTGTATCAGAGGTGGAAACTCGAGTCACATGACCTGGACTCGGGTCATTAATATGCAGACTTTAAACTTCACTTTAAAAATGTTCAGAGACTTGAACTTGGTTTTTACACCAATAACTTGGGACTTTAATTGGACTTGAACCTCTTTACTTGAGAAGACTTGATATTTTACCAAAATGTAAAGTTTATAACATATATTATTTATAAAGTGGGCCCCATTAACTCATGTCTGTAGTGATTTGGGTTCCTGTGTTCTGTAGTCTCTGTATTGTCCCGTCTACCCGTCGATTGAGTGCAGCTGTTCCTTGTTTCCCCTGATTGTCTCCCTGTGTATTTAATCCCACTTTGTTCCTTGTTGGATCCTCGTCTTGTCGTGTCTAGTCGGTCGTCAAAAGTCTCCTGTTTTCCAGTTGCTACCAGTTTTGCGCCTCAGCCTTCTACTCAATCTGTGCTGCCTGCATTTTCTGACTGACACTCATTTCATCATTAAACTCATCAATTTTTCACTCCAACCTGGGTCCTCAGCATCATCATCACCACCTCTTCACCGCAAATCATGACAATTTCACTCATTTCATATTAACAGATGCAGACCAGAGGAAATTCTGAGATGGAGAGAAAAGTCCCTCTGTTCTTCCACACTCTGTAAGTATGTCTCCTTAAGCTGCAGCAACCAAATTAACTAGATTTAAAAAAAATTAAAAAACGAGAGACAAAAAAACGCTCAGAGCAGATATTTCTTTTGGGTACATCAATTATGAAATATCCAACAAAACCTGCAAGAACAGGATCTCAGGTGGAGATGCAACATTTGAAGTTGCACAAAGTCCTTTTCGTTTGCTCTGAGGTAGCTGACTTTAGCTAACTTTGTGTTTTCAGTAACTCCGGGCTACGTTGGTGATACGGCTTAACCTTCACTTGTATGCTGATGTGCTGAGTGTTAGCTCAGGAACCCGGTGCATAGTGAGCAGGGTCCGGATCAGAAAGCAGGTTCTGGACCTGAACTCAGGGAAGAGAGTTTCTCTCTGTCCCATCATAAAGCTGACCTCCTCCATGCCGCGCCGCATTAATGCAGTAATTCACGTGAAACGCCCAGATTTATTTCAGGTACTCCACAGAACAAGATACTTTTAATTAGGATACATTTCTGCATGTCTCCGAGGAAATAAATCCCTCTGAGTTAGTTTTTCTGAGGCGCCACACCAACACACTGTTAAACCGTTTATCTTCATCATGAAGACAGTAAAAGACGTCCTTGTGTCTTACCAGTCCACACTTAGAGATCGTCTTCTGTAGGACGACGGTCTGTCTGAAGACGTCTTCTCTGCTTTGGCTGGTCGTTCTTTCAGGGAGAGACGATGAGTGAATTTGGAGATTCCCGACTCGGACCTGGACGGCAGAATAACAGAAGAAAACATTAAGACCCAACAGGCGGAAAAGAATAAATGATTAATCCCAAAGTGAGAGCGTCTAATACGGTGCGTTTTTAAAAGTCTAGTGAGTTTTCTCTCTGACTTTATGGCAGATAAAATTTGACCCCAGACCTTTCAGATATCAGTGGAAACTTGTGGATGAATGTCCTCCAGGTTTATTCTGCACAGTCGTATCTTAGGTGTGTCCAACTTTCAGTTTGACATTTATTATACATTTTTCAACAAAATCACAATTAGAAGGTCCAAAAAATCCCTTCAAAATAAACCTGACAGAAACATTTTTGTAACATGTGTCTATGAACTTCTAATTAGAAATTCAAAACTTCTTGTGTTTCTGAGGATCCATTTTACAGCCGTTGTACATCAACCAGGACGGTAAAAACAAATCTTTGGTTTAAGACTCAGGTCGTGTTGGGAGGAATGTCATTAAAACAAAAACTTTTCTGTCTTCCCATCACAAATGAAAATGTTGATTTGCTAAACTGTTTGGAGTTTTCAGCGGAAGCCATTTTATGGGACCAGACGAAACAAAAATTGAACTTTTCGGCCTGGAAAAGATGAGTTTAATGTAAAACAAGTTCTCACTAAGGTACGGCAGAGGATCTGTGATGCTGTGTGTGTCATTTTAAATACAAACCCAGTGACCTCCTCCAGGTGGGTTTTCCATCAGGATAACGATCCAAATGTTTCATCAAATCAACCCAGAAATTGTTCAAAGACAAACCACCTAAATTCTGGGCAATTGTTGCCTGAAAAGCTGAACTTCAGGGAAACAAACCCCTGCAGCTGATAAACAGCATCACAATGTTTTAGAGGAAACGTCGCGTTTCAGGGGAAAGCCACATTCTTCCTGCCTTATTCTCCCTCCATCTTCCTCAAAGAAAAAACATTTTAATCTCCTCTGTTGGGCTGACGACGTCCCAGCTCAACTTTTTTCTCGAAATTAAAAACAGGAAATGTAATATTTTAGTTTATTCTTGCCCGGAATACATTTGATGAGGCTGCGTAATATTGCTGCAGTTCCACTGGAGACTAATCAAAATGAATTATTATACTCGCTCAAAACGAGGAAATCCACTCAGCATGTGGAAATTCACAACGCTTTTTAAGATAACTGTAACTTCAGCAACAAACTGGGGAGAACTTTAGGAATATTCTCTTAGCAAAGCAAATAATTTTAAAAAAAGAAATAATTAGTGACTTTTATAAAAATAAGGCATTAATGAGGCTTTTTTCCTCTCATTTTTCTCCGTTTATGCTTTATATTTTTATTCCCCAAAACTTACACATTTGTTTTCAATGTTTATGGAAGTCAAAGTTTTATTTGTTTACAAAAAAGCAACTTCTAATATTCTGAGTATGCATAAAAACAGCGAGTTTCAAGGGGAGAAACTACAACATTTAAGGGACGCAGGGAAACAGCGCCTCCACAGGTTAGTTTGTGCTACAGCGATGGAGTCAACAGCCAGACCACCGAGGCGACTGCTGGTTGCTTCCCTCAGTCAGTGTAAAATCTATTATATCCACAGATAAATTCAGTTTCTGTCCAAACTTTCACTTCATGACCTAATAGTGATTTTTTTTCTCAGTGTCTGAGCTAAATGAATGAAACTGTGGTTTGATTGTATATCAGTCTGTTTCTGAAATTATCTTGAAATGACTTTTAGGACTAAATAAAGGCACTTGTAAATCCCTGTGCAGAGTGCCTGTTTGCTAGGTCTCAAGCCTCTCAAACATTTCTTTGTATGGCTTATGTATCAGTTTTTAAAAGATGTTATTTCATTAACATCTGTATTGTATTTATATTTCTTTGTATCCTCCTTCTCACCACACAAATTGATGTATAAATGTTGGGCTACAAGTTTGCATTTGATCTTAGGATTTTCTTATAACTACTATCACTTTGGCAGCCATTATTTTATGTGTTGATGACCAAGTTTGGCGTCTGAATCATTGGTCCATTGATCATATAATTGCACAATTTGACATTTGAAAAAAAAAAAATTAGCTTAATGGAAACACAACAATTTAAAAGAAAACGCTTGTCTTTCAGTAATAGATTCTGGCTCTAGGAGGAGGTGGGTTTTTTGCCCATACTGAAAATGATTTATATTGAAAAAGTAAAACGGAAAAACCTCTGTTGTGTCACGAGTCACATGACCAACAGCAGGATGTTACCATAAACCACAAAGAAGAAGGCAGGAAGTAGCTTCTTAATGACTTGTCATGTAAACAAATGTATTCAAGTATCATTTGAATAAGGAAACATCATAATTATGAAAGTGTTTTTTCGCCATTAGAGGAATATTGACAAAGTTTGATGCACATTTGTAAAGGAAACTCAGTCGGTGACATTTATCTGCACACTCATGCATTTCCTTTTAAAATACATCTCAACTTTGGTTTTGGAAATTAATATAACCAGCATGACTTCCAAGCCTGAACACAATTTAAAAGGAAAATGTGTAGAAATCATGAAATATTCTCTTAAAAACAGACAGTGCATTCCTGCACAGTTGCTTTATAAAAAATTGACACAATTATACGAATCATCCATTACCATGACACATGAAATCTTTAAACAATTCACATCTTGGAAATATTTCAAAGCTTTTTAATTCATGTAGAGTCAGTGTTTCTCTTTTTAAATACATTTTAAATACAGTAGAAATGAAAATGCCCAGTCTCATTTAGAATGACGTATTTCTAATGCATATAAAACAGAAAAGTCTTTTAATATATGATATATATATAATATATAATATAGTCCACTATCCGTTACTGTCTCTATCCCAACCCAACATCCTACACACCATTATTTCCTGCCTGAGTGCCAAAGTCTCCAAACAGTGAAGACAAAGGCCTATTTCCTATGTGAACCATCCACAAGGAGTGAAGATTGGTGATGAGCTCCTAATTCAGAGCATTAAATTCAGGCGCGGCTTCGCCGTCTACTTCAATGCTGTGCATGAACGCAACTGCAAGCTGCTGGGGTTGATTTTCACCTACGTCAACAGTAGCTCTCTGTTCACAGGGTAACCGTAATTAAGTCAGGATCTTCAGCAGTGATCTGGTTCAGATCATCTTTTGTTGTTAATGGACGGTTTGGTTTTTATGCGTCTAATAGGCTTAATCTGTGGCCGGTGCGCAAAATAAGAAGTTCAAACAAATTTCTTCGAGCAAACAGATGACACAACATGACCGTAGGACTAAAGGATGAGAAGAGTAATGCTTAGAAACACAACGGATGACGACATCAAACGCCACGAAGGGGCAGAGGACACAGAAAAGGCCCAAGGGAATTCCTTTGAGGGGTGGAGATGAAAACGCGAACATGTGAAGCAGGTGGGTTTGGTGGCAACTGGCGGCCTGGTGATCGGCTCCGTGAGAGCCTCAGTCCTGGATCGACCCCATGCAGCTGTCCCGATAACATCACACACACACACATGAACACACACACACCGTGATGATGAAATCCTCTTGGACGCCCATTCAGGGTGTCCTGGTGAATCACTCTCCCAGCAGAACCGGATTTGCTTTTATTTCCCTGCTGCTGACCTCAGTTCAGGAAACCAGTAAAGCAAAAGATAAATCTTCCAAATGTAATTCAGACAGGAGGGAAAAGCATATCTTCCACATTCAGGCAAGTTTATTCAATATGAAACTGTAACAAAATAAAGTTTATGTACAAGGAAATCAGAATTTTACACTGTAAAAACAAGTTGGTAAAGTGTTTGGTGCAAATGTTAGAACGCTTGAAAAAAGAAAAACTTATAAGTGCCATATAAGACAGGAGCTTGTTTTGAGTCAATAATTCCTTAATATTGATGAAAACGCTCTGGTTCCACTGGCAGATTATTTCATTTATTACACAGGAAATAAATCTTCTAACCACTGAAAGTTGTTACTGTGACGAACCAAAATTCAAGGAACATGAATGACTTTGTAAGGCACTGAAGTTGTTTGTTTAGTAAAGTGTTTGACAGCATTTAAAAGCTTAATTTGTCATTCTTATTTCATGCTATGATACTAATTCCTTGCTTTTTACGTCTTCATAGATAAGTAAGGAATCAGAGTTGATACTGTGGTGAACATTTCTGTTGAAATGATTGTGATTAAAAAACATTTAAAAAGAAAAAAGGAGGTTGATTCATACATGCAATGTGTATCGATTCTGTACTATTTTCTGATAAAGATTGTTCCAAAAACGTTTTTAAACACATTAAGTTACTTACCGTTGCTGTTTTCTTTGTAAAATCCGAAACATGCTCTTGTTAAACAACTAAAACCTGCAGCAGCCCAGAAAGTTTGACAAAATGCAAGAGCCACAATGAAGTTCTGCTCAAATGAAACTTATGCTATCCGTCTAGCATCACTTCCATTTTAGCACAACTTCTGTTGGCCCTTCTGGGCCACCATATAAACTGTTATAACTCCCTCCATGCTTCAGGCATTCATTTTGTTGTGCTGACTGGTACTGCATGATAATTATTTGCCTCCAAATATTCAATTACCCCTTAATATGTGATCTCAAAACAATATATTTCTGCTACTTATCAGGGCTAATGTGATTTTAGCAGCGCCTGTAACTTTCCAGAGTTTTGCAACACAAGTGTGTCTTTGTCAGCTGTGAACTGCTTGTGATGATTTGGTGAAAGTGTTGAAATTCTCTCACATGCCCCCATCCTTCCTTCACACAAACATTCACTGCTCACCTAATGTTACCTTTCCTCTCTGTTTCACTACCATGACAGCAATTAGCTCTTCAGAGGGATTCGTGTGCAGGAGCTCAGCTAAAGCACCGATTGTTCTGGCTCTCACTGCACAAAGCTGCAGACCCAGTGACCCACTATTCAAGAGGAGAGCAAACTCACTGCTGCTCTTACTAAGCAAATATTGTTGATCATCATCAATTATAGAATGTTTTTTCTTACAAATGTTCGAGCATCCCATATGAAGCATTGTAAAAAGTTAGAAACGGCGTCCGTTTCCTGGACAGACGTATAAAAACCACGGTGGATGTGTTCAAAGCAAACAACAAAACCTAAAAATAGAAAAATACATTTATTTAGTTTCTACTCTGATAGTCTGGAAAAGAAATGAATGAAGCGCAGCAATCGCTCAGATTTCAGAACTAAAACGCTTTAGCAGGTTGATAAATCTGAAATTAAATCTATGCCTACAATATGAAGTGAGTAACTTGGCAATAAGTTATATAAAAAAACATATTTAAAAAAATAAAATACTAGATTGTTTGATATGGTATTATTTACCAAATTATGCTCAACAATTTTTCTTCTTAAAATAATATATTTTTCACATAAATTCATTTTCAGACAAATATTATTTTATTTACTGAATGATTACACATAATCGAAATAGATGTTTCATAAAGTAAAAGTGCTTAAAGATGGAAATAATACATGTTGTTTAACATGTAGAAACTTTTCTGCTATTAAAAAATGAGATGAGACCTACATGAAAAACTACCACCGCACTGCTCTATAGACATAGGGCCAAACATGGTGGTGGCAGTATAATGCTGAGGGATGCTGCTTTTCTGCACAAACAGGTTTCAGAAAAAGACTGATGGAAGGTTTGAACCTGGGGAGGAGGTTCACCTTCCAGCAGGAAAACCATTCTAAACATACATGAGTTCATTCACATCAGAGCATATTTATGTGCTAAAATGGCCTATTCAAAGTCCAGATCCAACTGCTACTGAGAATCTGTGGCCAGTCTTAAAAACTGATATTCAAAGATGACTGTGGAGGAATGGCTGCATGTTGGCGGTCAGACCTGCACACATTCACTCTGCTCACTGTACAATTAGTCTCTGGTTTATCCACCAATAAAAGCTAATAATGTACATTAAGTTTGTGGTTTTTATGTGACAAAATGTGGAACATTTCAAGCTCACATACATATATGAGTGTGTTTTATGTTTATGCAATACATGAAATGTTGTATAACAATCCAAACTCTATAAACATCTCTGGGACTGACTGTGTTTTCTCAGATGGATTTTGAACATTAAGCTGCTTCTCAGATCATGTAAAGTGATTTGTGTTTATAAAAGGATCGAATTCCGACTGAATGCGCCGTTCATGTGGTCTGACTGAGGTTAGCTTAACCCTAACCCTAACCCTCAATTACTGCTCCTATTTTAGATTACTAAGGGACATACAATGTAATAAATAATGAGCTTGACAGACAAATATCCAGCAGTTATGGCCGCCGACCTAAAACAACTGTTTTGTAAAGAAGGCAAAACAAAACTGAGTTTCTCTCTCATGTCTCTTATTACTGCTGTTGCTGCCAATGGGAGAGTTATGACAAAGAGAACGAAGCCTAACAGACACACAGTGAAGGAACCAATGCATCAGTAACACAGATAAACATAAGCAGAGTTTAACTCTTGATGCATTTCATTAGGTCCACCAAAAAAAGGCTTTCAGTCCAATCATAAACGGAGGCAGCCAAGCTAAGAACATTGCTAATTAAAATCGGCTCAAAGAAAACCTTGTTTTCCACTCGCCATCTCCATCCAAACCCCTGTCTGCCTGGACGTCTCCCTACAAGACAGAGGTTGCCTTTATTTCACTGGGACTCGCTCCACAGCAATAAAACATGCTGATTTTTCTAGAAGCTAATGAGATTTTCACTTAGTTGTTATAAAGTGATGTTATCTGCATAGCAGAAGGAGGGATCTGTTTGGGTTCCCGATGAGCAGCAGCAACACAGCACGTATTACGCAACATCTCATGCACTACGTTTTTGTTGTAGCAGAGTCTATTGTTGGAGCAGAGTCTGAAGCAGAGCATCAGAATGACACAAATCATAATTTAATGGGGGTGAAAACATGCTTATTTCATAACAACACTCATAAATGTGCTCCTAGCTGCAGACTGCAGCGTTTGCATAAGTGAACTTAATGCTCCGTAAGTAAGTTTGCTTGTTTTATGCGGAGCAACAAAAAGCTGAACTAAGACGCCCAGAAGTGAAACCGAGGCTTTAATGAGTGCAGAGCAGGACCAAAGAGCAGAGAGAGGAGAAAAAGCTCAAATCATCTCCTTTTGGGGGTTTTCTGTCCGGATTTCTAATCATTCAGAAACTTAAAGAGGAGCAAAAGCAAACGAGGCGGATCAGCAGCGATCGGCAACATCCAGGACGTTACTGTGGAATAACATAGTTTAGCATGTTTGGCTATCATGAGACACTTATACAGCAACAGTCTTCAGTCAGAGGCGTCTTCAGATGTGTTGCAACATTGACTGCTGCAGGAGATCCTTCCTGCCCACAACGACTCTTTAGAGACACTTGGAAGATACGAGTTACAGCATTTAATTTCCCTTTGGGATAAATAAAGTATTGACTTAAATTAAAGCATTTTCTTAAAGCAGAATCTCAATTGTATTTAGAGCCCGACTTTGACTAGGCCATGTTAACACATGAACTGTATTTAAGCATGTTGGAGCGATGGAAAGAGAACCTCTAGTCAACAGATTTTCTTCCAGGATTGTTCTGGATTTAGCTGCCTCTGTCTTCCCATCAAATCTGAAAAGCTTCGTCGACATCCCCACAGTATGATTCTGCCACCACCATGTTTTAAAGTTGCTGCTACAAACATCTCTATAACTTCCTCCCTGAAGTTCCCTGGTCTTCATGAAGCTGCTTGTTCCAATGTTCTCCAACAAGAAGTTAACTTACACACCAGTCGACTCTGTTTGGTAATTATGGAGATTCAGAAGGGAACTGATTGCACTGGATTTTAATTTAGGGGTATCACAGTAAAGAGGGCTCTGTCACTTTCTGCAGGCCAGCGAATGTCTGCCGGAGACAGGAGGCCGGTTTCTAAAAACAAACTCTAAACTAAACCTGGATCAGCATCAAGAGCTAATTATCTAACTAAATGTTTCTTTACCAGTGCAGGGACTCTGTTATCATCCCACACACGTCTCTTCATATGTTGCCCGTCCACCCACTTTGGTAAACACAGATATTTCCATCTCGCCTTATTCCCCTTCATCTTTGTCTCTGAGTCACACTCATCATTTCATCTTTATTTTCTTTTTCACATGCCTTCCTATCATTATTTCACTCTGGCTTTCCACAAAGTCGGCACATACGAAATTTGTCAGGCAGACAGAAATATGGGACGCATTTGATGGAGTTTTTCGATGCGGGCTGGCTCCCTGCGGTGTCGGGTTTGATACCGTTCCCTCTGTGTCCTCTGCTGTGTTTGATGTGTTGCGTAACGCTGACTCCACGCAGCAAGATACACAGATGATGGATTTGCAGTGAAATTAAAGTTGAATGGAGTTGGAAGCACATAGAAGCCTGTAAATTGTTAGAGCCTGTTGCTGTGTTGCTGGAGAACCACACCGCCGAGAGAGGAGGGGCGAGGCCGACGGAGAAACTTCTCGCTTGCTTTCACTTCAGCAGAAATCATGAGATAACTGGAAACGTTACTTAGAAACCAAACACAGGCAGATCGTCTGCTGCCTTCAGATAAACACAAAACACAGTAAAGCTGCTAAACCTGGATTTATAAATGAATTCTGACATTAACATCTGAACACAAACCAAAAATCTACTTCAGAAACATTGAAGAGTTTTCAAAAATTACAACAACAAAAAAACCTGAGTAAACATAAAATGCAATTTCCAGATGAGAATCCTGGTTATAAGGTGAAAAAAAGTTATCAAAACCAACCTGGTCTTTTGTGTTAAAGTTTCATTTATTTTCTAACCATAAATAAACAATTTTCCCCACATCACTGGTTAAACTGTTTAATTATGTAATATAAAACATTACATAATTGTGTCACCACTTGACCATCATCCCCAACACTGAGCTGGTGGATGTGTCGAAACTTCCTCCAGAAAAGCAAAGGTTTTATATTTTATCCCCGCAGCTAAACATTAAAACTCAACTAGATTTGCTGAGGCTAAAGATGAAAGACGCAGCAAGTGGCATGAGAAAGGCTGACATAATAAAGTATTTTGTTAATTATCCTACTTGAATTCTCATTTTATATTCCTTTTTAATGCAATGCTTTGTGTTTTAAATATGCATTTTGCATTTTTATTTATCTCTGGTTTGCTCTACTGTGTGGTTCTTGCCTTGTCAGCTAAATATCTGATAAATTATAGAAATGAGACAATCATAAACAAATCTCACAGATAATACACATATGTGGGATATAAGCGTATTTTACATTATATTCTGTTGATTTTTTCTAATGAGTTGATTCCTCTTAATGTAGCAGTTCATATATCCTCTTATGAAAACAAAATAGCTGTGAAGATTTTAGAAAACTACTTTAAATCAAATGAGTATAAAATGCCCTAAAGTTTTAAGTGTTGAATGTACATTTAAGTGGTCAAACTTTAAAACTGAGTGACGTTTGCACTGAAACTCAGACTAATAAAAAGGTTCATTGAAAAGTTCTTCAAAGTGAGCTCATTTTCTAACCTTGATATCTACACTAACACACACTAACACACACCAACACACACATAATTATGTGGATGCTTTAGCAAAACAATGTCTGTCGCTGCCTGCTGAGTCCTTTGGCCTGGGAGTCTACTCTCCATCCCTGAAGCCAAGCCACATCAAATATTACAAATACTCTCACACACAGCTACTTATTTTGCTGACATAACTATACCATCTTCAAGATAAACAATAAAGCTCTAAAAAAAACCACACTCTTTGTTGTTGAGATCTGGTGTGCTTACAAAAGCCACACAAAAAATAAAAACTCTTGAGAGAGGGCCAGCGGCGGTCCGCTCTCTCCCGCTGAGTTAGCTGCCTCTCCCGCCGCTATTACCGCTATTGTAAATACTCCTCGATATGTTTACACTAAGATTTCAGAAATCTGGAAAAGAAACTAGATGAAAGGAAATACAGCTGGGAAATGAAAATAAAATGTGCTACTAATCAGACATTGGGAATAGTAATAAATCCCTATTATCTCATTTCTAGATTAGCCTTCGACTATTTCTCTCTCTCTCTGTGTGTGTGTGTGTGTGTGTTGATGCAGTGGGTCCATCTGCATCTCTGCACTCTGTCTACTTGGATTCAGAGTTTATCGCTCTGCTTGTTTCTAATTAATGCTGAAAAGTAAGAAAAAAAGAGAAAGTCAGAGCAACCCAACCGCTGTGGTTGACTCGTCAAAGCCTCTGTTGGCTACGGACTAAATAAAATATCACAAAATCGGTGATGTCACGAACATTATAGCATGGATTAATTGTGCAAGGCCTTTGGTTTATGTGTCACTAGTAACCACAGCAACAAGCAGCTACTGCTGAGAGGGAAAATGATTCAGTCATGAAAACATGACGGTAAACTAACAACATGCTCAAAGTAACAGAAACTTTAATGAGAAAAAACTGAACTTTCAAGAAGGCTTTCAGCTATAAAAGAGAAAAACAACATGGTGCAAAAGTAAAGTGTGTTTGCATAATGTAGAGGGACTGGCAAAATGAGTGACTTTTACTTCATAGAATGGATTTACAGACAACTGGAGTCTAACAATTTCACTACTTAACCCGAAAAAGTTAGTTTTTAAAAGCCACTGAGAACTTAATGCTTTGCATGATCTGGTTTTCTGTTTCAAGGTTTAATAACTATGACAATAAAATGAAACCAATTCAAAGCCAACTGAAGTTTTGTCTCACTGTGTTGAGTAAACAGTCGGTGTGTAAAACATAAAGGCAGTGAATGGAAGCAGCTGAAAGTCTGATTTGATCACACAATGACTTGGTGTTTTTCTTTTAAGGGTTTAGCGTCACAGCTGTATAAAATGTTTTTTTTCTGAAGACCCCAGCTGCGTCTACAGTTACAGTTAGTTACCTGCCATGTTGCTTGGTTCTGAAAGCTAACATCAAGCTAATGCTACATGTAGCAGTCAAAATATTGTCCTTCATTTGGCTCAGACACAGAGAAAATTGGATTGTTTCTGCAACTCCATATAATTAGTGAAATCTTCCAGGAGAAAAGCTTTAACTGAGCAGCTGAGTTTGTGCTTTGACTGATTCCGTTTTGGGTTTAAACATTTATTCATGTTTTCTGGTCTTTGTGCTTTTCGATGCTGTTTTCTTTGATAAGTGAGATTCTTTTCGTCTTGATTTGTAGTTTCCTTGTATCTTCTTCTTTATTTAACATTCAACTTCTCAAGTCAGCCAGTTTGCTCCTGACTTGAAAGACATGTTCATGTTTTCTTTGCATAAAATCATTTTTAGACAATAAGATTTCAATCTGCTCAGTTCTGCCCATTTCGAGCCGTTTTAGGGCGTCCTGTCACTTTAAATGCAAATAAGCTGCTGCTGGCCACGCCCCCAACTCAACGTTTACACTTGCATCTCTATGCATGTCTACATACAGATGCACATATTTGAAAAGCAGAAGCCTGGAATCAGCTCCAGTCTGAACTCAAGATGTCAGAATTGGATTTATTTATTCTTAAAAACAGGCAACGAGATTCTATGAAACAGTGTCACTGCTTTTAAATTGGTTTTTTATTGTTTTACACTTGTGCATATGTATTAATTAGTTTCATTTTGCAACCAGGTGGCTGTGCATTGCAGACTTTCTGCCCAGAACCCTCTTGAAGATGAGATCCAGATCTCAACGGGTTTACCTGCTTAAATAAAGGAAATACATTTTTTTAAAAAGTGGAGCCTCCAGCACAATGAAAAAGAATACAGCAAGTGGTTTTGGGATGGCATTTGTCTTTTCCAGCTGCCATTGTACAGCTGATCAAAAATGCTGGAGCTCTGTTCGGGTTGCTAGGTAACAGGACTGGGCTCAGTTTTGGTTGCTGGGTAACGGCGCAGCGCCTGTCGAATCTGATTCAATCGGGAAGTTTAGAAAACGGTTCATTTACCGGACGCAAAAAAACATTTCAGTTATTGTTAAATTTTTGGGTGGTTTTCTTTTTTAAGCGCTTTGATTGTTTTTAGAAGCAGTTGTGACCCAAATTGAAGAACAAAAAGTTGCAAAATGTAAATTTTGCATAATAAATTCCCTTTAAATTTCCATCATGTGACTCTGAAGATCCTGTCTGTACTTTAGCCCTTTTCAACCACACAGAACTGTGAGCATTTGGTTTTCTGTTTGTTTATTGGTCCCTGCAGCGCGTATCCCTCATGATTGTTCCCAGCTGTCCTTCGTTTTCCCTCTGTGTATTTAATCCCACCTGTGCTCCCTGCTCCCCGTCGGATCCTCGTCTACTGTCGCTTGTCCCTGTGTCTGCCTCATTCCTGTGTTGTACCGGTTTACCAGTGCTCCCAGTGCCTCATGCTCACCTGTGCTGCCTGGACTTCTCTACACTTCTTCATTAAAACCATCATTCTCTCACTTTAACCTGGGTCCTCCACGTCTATCTTCACCACCAACAAACACACTTCATGACAAAAATATGATACTGATTTATAAGGTAGAACATTTTCTTACCAACTAAACTTTCCGTTTCTCTCAACAAACACGTCACCTCAACATACATAAGAGTCCGATGTTGTGTCGTCATCTGCAGCTTTCAGATACTCCATCAGCCAGATGCATGCATGGTTTTAAAGGCTTTTTTGTGTTGTAATGTTGTTTTAACATTGCTAATCTGCTGTCAAAACCAATGGAAAAGCAGATCAGGATTTATTCATGTTTCAGATCTTCAACTGTTTAAGTTTTTTGGACTCTAAAAATAGCAGAAGGCAGAAAATCCGTGACACCCTGTCTGAACAATCCTGTTCTCATATCTGCCTTGCGTATTGAGCCAGTTTAAGTCAAGAATGTGCCTGATGTTGATGACATACGTAACGTAAACTCCAGCCAAGCCTCGTTGATTTGTTTAGGCATGTTGAACAATCCCACGCCATAAGTAAACACCCGTGAATACGTACTTAAATATGACTTTCTGTAGTTACTGCTGTGCTCGTGTCCACTCTCTCACATGAGCGTGCGGTTTTAAATCGGTATGTAGTGGCGTCTACATCTCATTTATTCCCAGGCACGCTCCTGTTACTTGTCATTTTCTCCACCAAAGCTGCTTGTCTCCTGGCAACAAATGTCTCCGACTCCGGCACACCGAGCGCTCACTGTGCCAGAAAACGATCCTCATCAAGCCTCATCATGAGGCTTCTTCATACAGAACGTTGCCCACAAGTCGAAAACCTCCACATCAGAGAGCGGATGAACACTTTCACATTCTTTACTCAATGCATCAACTCTCTGCACAGATTGAGCTCGATAGCAAGGCGGCGGCTTTTTGTGTTTAAGTTAAAAATGACATATAATAAACAGAAACGTCGACATGCATTATGTGCTCATGCAAACCTGGCTGAACTTGACCAGAAACGGAGGGAAGATGGAAGAAAAAGAAACTCTTTTAAAGAAAATCAGTCAGTTAAAATCATCAAACTGATTTAATTAAATACAAATTGGCCTGAAAGGGTTTAATACATAAACAAGATATTTCTCTTCGGGATATGATCACTGCAAAAACACAAAATCCTACCAAGTATTTTTGGTCTAGTTTCCAGAAATATCTTAATACACTTGAAATAAAACAAACTAACTTAAAAGCTTTGTAGTGATATAAAGGTTTGTTTTAAGTAAATAATTCCTTAACATTGATAAAAAGTTCTAGTTCCACTGGCAGATTATTTCACTTATAACAAAACATTTTTCCCATAAGTTAATTTATCTGCCAACTAGAACTTTTTATCAATGTTAAGAAATTATTTACTTAAAACAAGTGCTGAAAAATGACTTGTAAGTTAGTTTTGTCTTAAGAGTAACAAGATATTTTTCACTAGAAACTGGACCAAAAAATACTTGGTAGGATTTTGTTTTTGCAGTGCATGTGCATTTCTGAAGTTTTTTCTCCAGAAAGATGAAAACCCAAGGAAGGTTCTTGTTAAACAAGCTGCCAGAGATTTATACCCAAACATGTTGATGGAAAGTTGAGTGGAAGAAAAAACTGTGGTCAGCTGTAACAGGGACAACCAAAGCCTTATGAGGATTATCGGAGTGCATGTTTTAAGTCATGGACAAACTTTTTAATATTCCATATGAAACTGAATTTGTTTTTTTTTTTTATCAGCTGTAAATCATAATCATCAAAATAAACAGAAGCAAAGGTTTAAATCTCTCTGTAAAATGAGTGTAATATGTGAGGTTTTAAAATTTCACTTAAATGAAATTACTAGATTACCCAGATTTGGTTAACTTGGAACCAAATCTAGTAATGCTACCAGATTTGATTTTTCTTTTCAGAATAATCCTAAAACTGAAAAGAAATACATGCACAGTCATGCATTGCTTGCAAAGATGTTGCATTTACTTTACTGGTAAACAAACGTAAATCTAAAAGTCGACCTGTTTATGTTCATTAAGTGTATAGCTGCATGCAGATATGCTTCCAGCTCAGAATGTAAGACTTCATGAGTTCAAACATCATTTTTTATTTATTTAGCTGTGAAAACCAGAATGCATGAGAGGAATTACTGCTGAAGACGGGATTATGGCTCATAATCCAACTTGTGTTTCAAGCACACACAAACATGGACATTTGATTACATTTGCACACAGAGGAATAAGGTCAAAGTTTCAAGTGAGCAGCTTAAAGGAACAGAGCAGAATGAAAGCACTGAGCTCAACACCGACATTAATTTACAACATTCAGAAAACCGACGGAAAACAGCTGCAGCAAACCAATGAGGTGTATTTATAATGACTAGTTATTTCTAATAACTGGATTTTCTTACCTATATGCAGAGTAAAATATAAAAATATGCAGAGGTGAGTAGAGCAGTCAAAAGTTTTACTCAAGTAAAAGTAAAAATGACAAGAGTAAGAAAGTATTTGGTAAAAAGTCTCAAGTTCTGAGTAACTGATCAAATTATCAATCATTTGATATTTAAAAATTGGACCAAAATGAAAATTATGCAAATAAGTAACAACAAAATAACAAAATCAGGCAAAATCAATTTTTTACAAATCAGTTTTTTTCAATATAAAACTGATGAGACTTTAGCAGGAAGTGCAGGTCTGTGTCCGAAGTTTTGGTTTGTTTTTCATTCAGTGGGGAGAAAATCCAGAAATTTTACTCAAGTAAGAGTAGAAATACTTCATAATAAAATTACCCAAGTAAAAGTAAAAAGTGCAGCATGGTAAAAATATTCCAAAGGGGAAAAATGTTCTTCAAGTAAATGTAACCGAGTAAATATAACTAGTTACTACCGAACTCTGCATGCAGAAAATAACGGTTCATTATGAATCTCTGCTTGGATGAACTGATGAAGAGGAGGTCAATCTAAAGAGACTTACCTCTTTTGCTGGTTTTCTTTTCGGTCTGCGGAGCCCAAACTCTAAAAAGAAAGAGAAGAAGATTGTTCATTAGAGTAACCAAGGAATGCATCCTTGTTTTCCATCATCAGGAACTTACAGAAAACTCTCAAACGCCACTGGATGCTTTTAAGAGTTCCCAGCTTTGACGACGGTTCAGGAGGTTCAGATGACTACCTGGTGACTGTCTGCATGCAAAGAGGGAACTGCGGCTGTATGTTCGTGTTTAAAAGGAAGGGTGAGTGACGGGGATTTTTAAAAGCCTTTTTTCCTGGAGGTAAAGTCCTCTGAGTTCAGAAAGTATCAGTTTGAAACTGATCGTTCCTGCAGGCGCTGCTCAACAGGGGACATTCAGATTCTTCCCTCCAAAGGGAGAGCAACCTTTAGGGCACAAGCCGACCAAAAATACACCCAAACAGAAAGGTGGCAGTACATAAACAGAGCTGCTGACGCCGTCCACATCTTCCCGAGACGCTCAGCGGTGACACAGCAGAGTGTATGCACACATGTACATGCGTCTTCACCATTTGGGACCAACACGTGTCAACGCCGAACCCTGCTATGGTGCATCGTCAGCAGCATCTTGGGCATTTCGACTGAAGCCTGCTGTGAGAGGAAAAAGCCAGTTCTGTCAATCATTCCCAACCATAAGCTAACGCTAACAGTAAAACCGGATGAGCTGGAATCTTTCATCTCAAGTATAATCTGTATCCAGTACTTTGCAGACGTACTGATAACCCGTAAAGGTGAGCATAAGTATATGGGCGATACAAAACACGGTCATTATTATTATTATTATCTTTTGCACAAAATTGTTCTTGGATAACGAGATTTCAGTCTGCTCAATTCTGCCTGTTTTGAGTTGTTTTACGGCGTCCTGTCACTTTAAATCCAAATAAGCTGCTGCTGGCCACGACCCTCAACTCAACGTTTACACCAACACGTGAAAATGGCTGCAATCAGACGAACAATTATACAATTGTACATCTTTGAAAAGCAGAAGTGGAGCCTCCTGCTCAACCAAAAATAATGCAACAAGTGGTTAAGTTAACAAAACATTTTTGCCTTTTCCAGCAGCGCATAAAACCAGCTGAACAAACATGCTGGAGATTTGCTTGCGTTGCTAAGTAACGGGCTGGGGTTGCTAGGTAACGAAGCAATGCCTGTTGAATGTGATGCAACATTCACAATGCATTGCCAATAAAACAGCTGGGTGTTTTTTGGGCTGTGTTTTATGTGACAGACCAACAAAACGTTTTACAAATTAAAACCTTAAAGCCGTTTCAGATTCAGATTCTGTCACTCTGATTCCCCCTAAATAAAATCCAGTAACTGATTAGCTTTAGGAGCTGCAGAAACATTTAGCTAAGATGTGATTTGGTCATGGACCGACCATATCTGGCCTTAATGAAAGAGAGCCCATCTGTAGTTTGACACAAACCACATAGAGGAACAGAGAACGTGAGATCATGCTGTGGGGTTACGATTCTTCATAGAAGAACACATTTTCTTTCTGTTTTCTGTTTGGTTTTATTGCAATAATTGGTGGAAACTCCAGAGACTTCAAACAGCCAGAGACGCTTCATTCAAACTGGACATCAGAGACGACAGTTGGCACTTTCATATCAGTCGCTCTGTGACATTTTGAACAGAAAGATGCTACTCTGGCGTTTTAAGCGCGGCTTTTATGTGAGCGACGAGTTGACATTTTAACCAGCACCTGACTTCTAAGCGCATATACAGGCTCTTCATATGGCTTCAGGCTCCTGGCAGGGGGAGGATATGGTAACCTTTTACCCCAGCAGCTCCCCCACCGCCTCCTCAGGTATTACCACGCTCCCTCAGAGCGAGGACGGCAGGCGGCCCGGCTTCATTCGACAGAGACGTCTGCAGGGGGCGAAGGACTATTTTGAGATGCTCTATTAGGCAGAATTAATGATCAGGATCAACATTTTAGCAAAACTTTAGGATTACACTGTTGGAAGTGCAATTATGAACAAAAATCCTTGTGTCAATGTGAAACATTTCTCAGTTAAATTGTTAGTTGTAGCTTTTTTTAATTTTCAACATTGATTAGGAAAGTAAATAAATAAAAAAAATAACACCTTCGCCCTTAGCAACAATAAAAATATCTGAACACAGACAGGTTTTGCTACCAACATATTGCCAAAGTTATAATTTTAAGTTCTTAATATGGTATGAAATATGAACAGTCCATTTTGATGTAGTTACTAATAAGACATTATCTGTAAGGAAAAAAACATTAAGGATATCCTTAAACAAAACATCCAGTTTTAATGCCTTTTGCTGTCATTTGATGTTTGTCACTAAAGGAAAAGTTTCTGCTTCAACACATCAGAACCAAATATTTAGGTAAAAACTGGAAGTCTAGAGAAGTTGGCTGCATGAGGAGGTAATTCAATCTGTAGCTTCAGAGGACAGGAGCTGAACACGCAGCTGCACCGTAAAGGTTTCACTCCTTCCTAAACGTCGACTCTTTCCTGCTGTTCATCTTACAGGTTCATCATTTGATCAGGACACATGAGGATGTTGTTACAGACAATAATGACTCAAAGCGGTTCACTTTCACAAACCAACCAAATCCTTTGATTGGCTGCAGCAAGAAAATTACACAAAAACCTCTGAAGACACTGAGCACAACTTTCTTCTTCACAAAATGTAAACTGAAATGATTCTAGCGGTCGCCAGCGCTAGGCTAACGCGTTTGTTTTGGTTGTATTTACCCAGAATGCCCTGCGCTGTAGTCCACTTCCTGCTTTTGGAGAGTCTGCGGCCCACTTGGCGTTCACATATACATTCGAACTGCACCAGAGTTCACTTCAGATGAACTTAGACTGGAGTTTGTAGGCAGAGCAGTTTGTTCAGACTTTCTACGGAACAAACTGATTGAACGTTTAGACTTATTGATCAGAAACCGATCAACTACAAGAGATGATCACATTCCTGAAGTCCTGCAAAGGCCGGTCACAGTGACAAAGTTCTCTGGACAATAAATTGTCCCAGAAGTTGTTGCGATAAACGATAATATTGTTGTTTTGAGACCATTTTTAAGTGATGTAACGGTTCGGCAAAATAATAATACTAGAGCACATTCTGAAAGTAAACTTTAAGTCTAATGAACACTTAACACTGGAACGGGAAGAGATTTTATATTTAAAAAATAAATAAATACAAAAAATAAAATAAAATTAATTATTTTATTTGTTTTTGTAAACAAAATTGTCCTTCAAAATAAGGACAATAAAACTGAAAACTTTTATCATCCAGTTTTTAGTAGAAAGAGATAAAAAAAAGAGATAAATGATAAATCAAACCAATGGAAATAACTGAGTTTGTTTTAGTTTATCATTCGATTAATTGAGTTATTGATTATTGTGACAGGCCATAGAGCAAAATGTGATGTCTGCAGTTTCTGATGCAGCATCATCTGTTTTAATCATAGCAAAAAGTGTTTCAACTATTATTCGCAGCATTTTCAGAAACATTGTCATTCGTACAGTAAATCTAAACTTTCTGGAGTATAAAACGTTTGTTTTACAGAAAACAGAAATAAGAACACAGTCACATGACAGAGGGGTTAATAATGCACCGGGAATGAATCTTTTAGGCTGGCCCCCAGTGAATCCACTAGATTACAGTTTCACTCTGTGCATCATGGAGGCAGGTGGCTCCACCACAAACTTGGCATTCCTCTGCAGCTGTGAAATCACACTGATTGGTGAACTATAAGCCGTTTTTCTGGGTGAAGCTTCGAAAAGCATTAATCCTCCTCAGCGTGAGGTTATTCCACACAAAACAAAACAAAAAACCCCCCCACACACAGAGTTAAACCCGCACAGGACTCCAAAGAACAACACGGCATTTTCAGGATTCATCAGCCATCGCCTCCAACAGACATACCTGTTAAATCTAACGCCTCCCTAAAGTCCTCAGCGCGTCGCTTCAGTCACAACTCCAACTGCTGCTCACCTGTTCAACTTCATTCCTCCCTGACCCGTGTTTCCCTGCTTTCTGTCCAAAGCTGCCGGTTCTACGAAGGTTTTGCGAAAGCTTGGTTGGTGGCTGCAACTGCCACTGACTTGTTGTACTTTAATTGTGGTTGCTAGGCGATAAGCTTCTCCAATTCAGCTCACCGAGTGGAGGGGAAGAAAGGGGAGAGAAGGAAGAGAGGAGGAGGGGAGGAAGAGAGAGAATAGGTGGCTGGGTGAGGAGGAAATGCTCATTATGGACAGAAACCAGGAGAGAAAGATACGGACAGGAAGAGACAGATTTTACACACAGAGGACAGAGGAGCCAAAAATTTACTCAAGGAAAAGTAAAAAGTAGCTGCCCAAGACATTACGCAAGAGTAAAGATGTATTTCGTAAAAAGTCTACAAGTACTGAGTAACTGATTAAAATATCAATCAATTAATATTTAAAAATGACATCATCAGATGGGCCAGAATATAAACTTAAGTGGAAATTCTGGTATTTCAAGGACCAAAATGACAATAATTCATAAAAGTGACAAAAAATAAATAAAGTCAGCAAAAGAAAATTTTTCCAACTCAGTTTCTGTCAATGAAAAATTTATGAAAGATGGACAAAAACAGGGGCTGCACAGTGGCGCAGTTGGTAGCTCTGTTGCCTTGCAGCAAGAAGGTCCTGGGTTCGATTCCCGGCCTGTTTTTCTGCACGGAGTTTCCATGTTCTCCCTGTGCATGCTGGGTTCTCTCCGGGTACTCCGACTTCCTCCCACAGTCCAAAAACATGACCGTCAGGTTAACTGGTCTCTCTAAATTCTCCCTAGGTGTGTGTGTGTGTGTGTGTGTGTGTGTGTATGGTTGTCTGTCTCTGTGTTGCCCTGCGACAGACTGGCGACCTGTGCAGGTGACCCCGCCTCTCGCCCGGTGACCCCGCCTCTCACCAGCACCTTGCTAAGTCATAATTAGCATGGCTAACTGTTAGCAGCTCTTGGATTAACTTGGATAAATGTGAATCACAGTAAAGTACAGTAATTTCTTTCCTGGCGTTCTGAAAATACTTCACCTCATGTGACACACGAAGCTGCTGCCATTTCCTGGATGTGTGTCATCATCAAGTGACTGGTTATAAAATGATGGAAGGCGACTTAAAGCGCCAGAGGACAAACATTTCTGTAGCAGCATCCATCCCACGCTGCTCTTTACACCATGAACTGCTTTTCCAGATCAAGTTGACCTTTTCTGGGACCTTTTGGCCTGTGATATCCTGGAGGCAAGCCCTTTTCATCAGAGACCCTGGAAGTGGCTGCAAACCATAAATGGGCAAATCTTATCCTTAGCATGTCACGCCTGTCAAATATTCATTATTTATTTAGCCTGAGTCATGCTTATTTTTGTATAAAGGGGAAAAAATTAAGTAATTAAAAAGATATGGAAGATGTTAGGTAAGGTCAACAGTTACGCACGAGGAAACGTCACTGTTTCTGTACAGCATCCTCCACGTTTACGGCCTCGAGTGAATACATCTTTAAAACATTCATAAAAATGCAACTTTTACTCCAGTATCATAATCTCACATAAAAAATGTTTATTAAACTCAAATTTGAGTTTAATAAATTGATGCTTCATATGTTGGTAGCAGCAACACTCCTGCCACTCCTGGATTATGGAGATGTTTTATATCTGAACCAAATGCCTTCGATCATTGAATACTGTGTATCATTGTGCTTTAAGGTTTATAATCAGTATCAGACGTTTTACACATCATTGTGATCTGTATGTAAAAGCAGAACGGCCTCCTTTAAGTGAACGGAGAAACAATCACCTGATGATCCTGATTTATTAATCTCTACTCTGCCTAACTCCAGCATATTTAATCTCTCTTACATAGATCTGTTAGTTCTCATTCTTTACGCTCTAATAAGATTTTTCTTCTGCATGTTCCACGTGTTCGAACTGAAAAGGGGAAGCAAACATTCAATGTTTCGCTCCTACAGCCTGGAATCGACTCCAGTCTGAACTCAAGATGTCAGAATTGGATTTATTTAGTGGTTCTTAAAAACAGGCAACAAGAATCTACTAAACAGTGTCACTGCTTTAAATTGTTTTCTATTGTTTTACACTTGTGCATATGTGTTAATTAGTTTTATTTTGTAACCAGGTTGCTGTGCGTTGCAGACTTTCTGCCCAGGTCCAGATCTCAACGGGGTTTACCTGGTTAAATAAAGGCAATAAAAATAAAAAACGTTACATTAATCCAGGTGTTTAGGACCTTGGAAAGAATGATTTTCTCTACACTACAAAAACACAACATCTTATAAAGTAATGTTGGTCTAGTTCCTAGTGCAAATATCTTTGCATACTTGACAATACAAACTAACTTAAAAGTAACATTTTGGCAAAATAGAGACTTATTTTAAGTAAATAATTCCTTAATATTGATGAAAAAGTTCTATTTCATTAATAGCAAAACATTTTCCCACATTATAAGTTAATTTATCTGCCACTGGAGGTAGAACTGTTTAATCAATATTAAGGAATTATTTACTTAGAACAAGCCTGCATGTCATGATGAAAGTTACTTTGAAATTAGTTTGTCTTATTTCAAGTTTATTAATATATTTGCACTAGAAACTAGACCCAAATTACAAGGTAGGATTTTGTGTTTTTGCAGTGTAAATATGTTGATATACAGTGACAATAATACATGTGGGACTAGCAGTATAAATACCAAATATCTGAAAACCAATGAAAAACTGAAAATACAAAATAAAACACAGCGCCAAAGTGTTGCACATACCAAAAAATTAAAATAAATAAAAATCAAATAAAACTCAGATATCAAAGCAAAACAATACAACTTTTCAGATTTGTTTTATCAATCATCAGATATGATTTTAACAATCATATGAAGGGATGGATGGATAGGTTTAAAAAACTGCAAAACAGCTGAAACACTGAGTTCCTTTAAATCAGGGCGAAAAATATCTAAAATATCTACAATAACGCTTTGAAGAGTCTGAATTAATATGAGTTACAACAACAATTGATATTAATAAAATACGTTTGAATTGAATTATCTTTGATTCACAATGAGTGGAATATTGATCAATGTATTTGGTGTATATTTTCTTGCTGTTTATTATTTGTGTCATAATTATGTTTTTATAGTGTTGAACTGCCTTGTTGCTGAAATCTGCCTTACAAATAAACTTGACTTCAATTAGATGTCGGGAGGAAATTTTATTTAAGACTTTATTTAAGGGTGTGAATGGAAAAAAGCACACCACACTTTTCAGACTTTTATTTGGAAAAAAACATGAATCCACTTCTCAACTGAGCTTTAGGCTGTGCTGGTGTATTACATGAAATTTCAATAAAATACACTGAAGTATAAGACAAAAAAAAGAAAAAATGAATGGTGATAAACACTTCAGCAAGGCGCTGCAGTTTTAAGCTTCACTGTGGTTTAAGAGACACATAATTTAAATAACTCCCACATTTCTAAGGCAATAAACATAAAAAGAGGGAAAGAAAAGCTAATTACCAGGAACAAAGGCATCAGACAGCCAGCTACACAGACTTATGACTTCATTAACAGCAGACCAAATTAAAAAAGTATTTCTACTGGAAGGAAAATTACAGGGAAGCTAGTTAGCAGGTACACAAGCGAGGAAACACACACACACACACACACACACACACAGGCCCGCTGTGTTTCACACACGGCATCAGCAGAGCGGAGTGATAATAGAGAGACCGGGTTGGTTCTCCCCCCTTCTGCCTCCACGTCTCCACTTTTACAATTTCATTATTTGAATAGGATTCCCCTCCCAAGTCTCGTGGTCTCGGGACCAAAGGGACCAAAACACGGCTCATAAATCAACACAGCGGAGACTCTGGATATTTACCCATAAATCACTGCGGCAGAGCGGAGCCACCTACAATCAGGCTAATGGGCCTGGAAGACGTGCTGTCATCCAAGCCATGATGTCACTGAGCCTGAGCCTGTGGGTGTTGATGTTGGTGGTTGGTCTCTGGTTCAGAGTCAGTCTGTGTGTGTGTGTGTGTGTGTGTGTGTGCACGCCTGCATATGTGACTGCGGGTCTCTAGCTATGTGCTAGGGGGGTGTCTGGTGGTAGGTCTACAGTTCTGCTTGTGTAAGTGTCTGTGGTGAGTGTGTGTGTTGCATGTGGGAGGTAGGGTATCTGTTTATTCGGGTTTAAATGTGCAGGGGTGGCCGGCGTGCGGCGCGCGGCCTCCTCTGTCAGTAGATACTTACATCATGTCTCAGAGTTTGCGCTATAACCATCTATTCACATTTGCACACTTTAGTTGCACATCTTTGCTCTAGACTTCACACACTCACTGACGCGCAGATGCATGCACTCCCATGCATATATTTGCTTTTGTGGTTATTGCTGGCTTACAATGGGTGTGGGATTCCATGGAGAGAATCTAAACAAGTCGAGCGGTTAGCACGGGTCTGCCACGTTTCCACACAGCGTTGCTCATTGACATAAATAACGGCGGCGGAGGGGGGGTCAGACTTTGTGAAACGGGACACCCATTAAGTTCTCTCCCCCACAGATAATTGCCCATTAGATGTTGGAAGAGCAGTGGATTGAGAAATAACTCAGCGCTGACGCTAAATGAAACTTGTAATAATAAAAGAGTCACATTGTGAAACGGGCCTGGAATCCCTTAAAGACGGGTCGTTTTTTTTTTTTTCCGTGCCATCATCCCGCCAAACGCTTGGATTATCAACAAAGAAAATATTGCGGGATCTCTGCCGTCTGTCTTCTGCTTGAGCTTTGAACACAAAACGATAACAACACAGGAAACATCGACAAAGGAAGGAAATTAAAATCAAACCTAAAGAAGAAGCAGGAACACTGCAAAAACACAAAATCTTACCAAGTATGTTGGGTCTAGCTTCTAATGCAAATACCTTAGTACACAAAGAAGTAACTTTTCAGCAGGATATAGGAGCTTAATTGAGTCAATAGTTTATAAATATTGATATAAACTTTTGCTATAACTTTTTGAAAAGTTACTTGTAAGTTAGTTTTTTCTGTAACACTTTATTTAAGACTAAATGCAAGTTTTAATGCATTATTATTTGACAAATAATGCAAAGTCAACACTTTCAATGCCCTTTTAATGCAACTTTTAAAGCAACTTTAAATTAAAAGTGTCATTATTTGCTGAATGACACTTCAGGACAACATTCATGCAGACGTCTTCATGTTCATCACAGTTGCTATGTCATGTCAGTCGTATTCGCTCCCCTTCAAATAAAATCTTACCGTTTTTCTTCTCCAAAGTATACAAAGATATTTGCACTTGAAACTAGACCAAAGATACTTGTAAAGATTTTGTGTTTTTGCAGTGAAAATCAGAATTATTTAGCAAGAGCTTTGAGCAGGATGCGTATTTGAGGTGAGTCACTAACGCCTGCACAGCATCGACTTCTGATGCCACTTGTGACGTTCGCCATTTGCTTATAGAGAGCGGTGACGGCAGCCTTCGCCTGCGATGAATCAAAGCGTATGGTTTTGTTGTCAGCCCTGCAGATTCTCTGGAAATTGATGTGCCTGTGTCACTTCGCTTCCATTTACTGTCATCTGCCGTACTCTGTTCGGTTTGTTTGTGTCACAGCGGATGACAAACGATCCGCGGCACATGACTCATTCACAAATCCAAATGCCTCCTGCCTACGCCGCTCGCAGCGTACCACACACGATACTAAAACGGACCCGGCAGCGAGCGATGAGTCAGCGTGGACGATGATGATGATGGGAATAATTATCATTACAGTTCAGCTCAGGTAAAGAACAGATGGCTTTCACTGGATCCAATGGAAAGAGGTGAAACATTAGAGACAAATCAACTTATGACCAGAATCTTAGAGCTTGACCATCAGTGATTGGTCGGTTATAAATTCAAATGAACCAAGGTTGCAGCAAGAATAAAAAAATCAAAAATTATATAAATGTCTTTTTAACAAAGCCAGAGGAATCACTGAAATATAAGATATATCTTTTGTACATCATGATGTCTACAGTTCATTCACGCTGTGAGACGGTGAGAGAGAGCAGAACTAAATGCATTACAGCAATGTTGCACTTGGACTAGTTTCTAGTGCAAATATATTTATACACTTGGAATAAGACAAGCTAACTTAAAAGTAACTTTTCAGAAAGATAAAGAGGCTTATTTTAAATAAATAATACCTTAATGTTGGTGAAAAAGTACTACATTGTTTCACCTGTAACATGGGAAAAATGTCTTATTATAAGTGAAATAATCTGCCAGTGGAACTAGAACTGGGTTGCTAGGTAACGGGCTGGACTTGGCTGGGGTTGCTAGGCAACGGCATCAGAGAAACTAGAACTTTCTCACCAACATAAAGGAGTTAGTTACTTAAAACAAGCCTCTATATCTTGCTACAAAGTTACATGTAAGTTAGTTTTGTCTTATTTTTCACTAGAAATGAGACCAAACACACTTGGTAGGATTTTGAGTTTTTGTAGTTTTGTGCCCAGGTTTTATGCTTTTGAGCTTCCTGTCCACTAGGGGACATTATGGAGTTCAGGTGAGGCGTTCCTGCTCCTCTGAATCAGCTGAGATGCTACAAGTTTCTGATCAAGATGCTTTCAGAAAGTCTGCAGGTTTTCAGACCCAGAGGGAGAAGAAGAGCTCTAAGGAAATCCAGTTTTCCTGACGCCTGAAAGTTTCTCCAACTGGGAAGTTTGAGCAGAGAGATGACTGGGTTTACTGGTGAACCTCTGCAACAACATCAACCATATGTATAGATGGCTGGTTATTAATTGGAGATATAATGGATACACAGATGGATGGATAATCTAATAGATGGATGGATGGATGGATGGATGGATGGATGGATGGATGGATGGATGGATGTGCAGTTTTTATACAGTTTAATTTCTGAGCATCTTGTATTCAATTTACTTGTCATGAAAACTATTAGACAGGAAGTGATTGTAGATTATTGAGGGAATTGTATTTTAATAACTTCAAACAGGAAAATCTACCTAAATTTTACAGATTTGAGAAATAAACTTTAATTTTAGTTTTTTTTATTTAGCTTCCAGGTCACATCAGGTAATCCACGTTATCTCATTAGCTTTGCATTGGGAGTTTCTTTTCACATTTTCCCTTAGCAACAGTTTCCAAACAGCTTTCCTACCTGCCAGGATGTAAAGAAGGAACAACCACTCAAAAATACAAAGCTAGCTGCTAAACTCTTTGAAAAACATGGATGCTAATTAAGCCAATAATCAAAACATAACTGGGACTTAAGCAAATCCTGATACACATCAAAAACAGGAAAAAAAAAAGTTTAACTTTTTCTAGGCCTAATTGTCCACAGATTATTCGTGAGCACATTTTGATTCCCTCCACCTCCGCATGCCGATGGCCGCGGCTCTATTTATTTTCCCTCATTAGTTTTAAATGGGCCATCCAGACGTTACCGTGGCCCCTGCTTTTAATCAGCCCAGCGAGCCGAGCCCAGAGCCCAGTCCGTCCTCTTTGATGTCTCCCGTCAGTCCAGTAAAACCAGCGTCTCTCCTGCTGCAGCAACATGACTGGCAAAGTATAACACAAACCACTTTCTGATATCTTTTTAATTGCTGATTCAAATTGCGCAGATACCTTAATAACGACCGCAGAGTGTTTACGTCTGCCACAAGGTATGTAAACATCAGCCACGCTAAAGATGGAAATGGATAAATGATGGCGGAGGAAGTGGAGCTGGGACGCATTTCCTGTTTTATCATCCAACGTTCAACATGAAATGTTAGCAAAAAGTCTTTAGCTAACAGTTTACAGGACGATAAAAGAGGTAAAAAAAATCCTCAGAGCTCAATGTGTAGGACAAGGGCATCAACTTGGAGTCAACACGTCTCCATAGCAACCAGACATCTCCATAGCAACCAGACATCTCCATGCCAACCAGCACATCCAAGAAATTACTCCAGAGTAAAAAAGTATTTGGTGAAACGTCTACTCAAGTAATGAGTAACTGGTCAATTTATCAATCATTTAATATTAAAAAATTATATCATGAGATGGAACAAAATGTAAATTTAAGTGGAAATTTTGGTATTTTAAGAACAAAAATTTATATAAGTAACAAAAATGGGCAAAACAAAATTTTTTCCAAATCAGTTTCTTTCAATAAAAATCTTCTGAAACTTTAACAGAAACTTTAGGCATCACAATAAAAGTAAGAAGTAGAGTGTAGTAAATAAATACTTCTAAAATTTTATAGAAAGTTCTCATTTCTGTGTCTGAGTTTAGGCTAAATACACTTTCTAAACCGACAAAATAGAAAGAACTCGAACAAAAATGTTAGAAAAAGCTCAGTTTTTAAAATCTAGAAAGAAAAAAAAAAAGATATTTCTAATTGGTTTCATAAAAATATTCCATGATTAAGTCAAAAAAAAAAATTTTTTTTTTTTTTTTTTGTGACTAATGAAAGTATTTTGCATTTTTGGTTGGAAAACAACACGGCCCCCAAGTGCGTTTGGTGATTTTGGCCCACAGTGCAAAACGTTTGGACACCCCTGTTGTGGGTATTTCAGCTTCCCAATATGCATTTCTTTTCTTTAGGATATTTTAAATATGCCCAGAAAACAAGAATGAATCCAAACATTTGGAGTTACAAAAAAATGAATCTGTGGAAACTGAGTGGTGAAGAGGGTTAGGGTAACTAACTTCATCTGCTGTAGGATATTTGTGTCTGATTCGTCTGTTACACTAAGAACTGTTGCTGGAGATTTTATTTTATTTTTTAAAATCTAAAACCAGCTTAAATGAAGTTAGAGTGAGAAAACAAATGAGCTCATACTGCTCATCCATTACCGCCTAATGTCTCCATTTAGGAAAACTGATTTGTTTTTGGCTCCTACAAAACGTTTCTCAGCCAGAAGCAGAGAATTTCAATTTGTTTTAAATGCGGCACAGTCAGACCACAAATTCCATCAAGACAAAACAACGGCAGTCACATGCAGCACAGCAAAGCAACATTTCTGAGAGGAATGGAAATAAAAGAGGCTCTTTATGCAGCACGGATATTACAAACTGATTTTTTCTTTTCCAAACTGGGAACAATGACTGAAAGGAGACCAAAAGGATTTTCCTCCTTGTCGAATTTGTGTGAAGAAATTAAAGCAGAGGAATATTTATCAAAGTAAGGTCTGCCTAACAACAGGCAATCTAGTTGTTGTTTTATTCCAAAAATATTATGAACCCCAAAAGATGACAAAGTATTTGTACCCTTACACATTTATTTTCTTTTTGCCAGAGAAGAACCAGGTCGGGATTCAAACCCCGGACTTTTTACGGTAACAAGTTCCAGTGTGCAACCGGCAAACATCCGTCAATATATAACATCAATTACGCAAACATACATCTTTGAAAAGCAGAAGTGGAGCCTCCTGCACAACCAGCAAGAATGCAGCAAAATATTTTTGGATGGTAAGTCAACAACAAAACACTCTGTCTTTTCCAGCAGCCATTGTACAGCGACCAAAACGTGCAGGAGGGGTTGCCAGGTAACAGGCTGAGCTTCACTGGTGTCGCCAGGTAACGGGCTGAGCTTCACTGGAGTCGCCAGGTAACGGGCTGAGCTTCACTGGAGTCGCCAGGTAACGGGCTGAGCTTCACTGGAGTCGCCAGGTAACAGGGCAGCACGACTGACCAGGACGTTTTTTAAGCGTCTCATTTTCCAGACATAAAAAACATAAACTTATTGCCCCAAACCGGCTTGTACTTTTAAAAAAAAAAAAAAGCAGTAGAGATTTAAAAAAACAACCAAAAAATAATAATTCCGAATAATAGTGTAATAATTTAACATCACATTCTGATGGCAATATCTTAAAGATATCCTTAAAGATTTATTTTTTTGCTTTATGGCTATTATGGCGAGTCTCTCAGGTCCTAGCCCCAGAGCATTACACTGCCACCACCGTGTTTAATGCCAGCATGTGGCCATTTTTCTGAAACGCTGTTCTACTTTTAGCAGAGACGATTTTCTTCCACTGCAGCCGATGATACACAACTCAGTTTTGGCTGTTAAGCATTTCATACTTTTAGCAGAACAATAATCTGATGTAGTGGAGGATCAGCTGAAGGGGAAGAAATAGTCACAATTCACAGAGAAGCACTAACGTTTTTTACAATAACTGTGTTGTAACACGGAGTCTTGCCACAGGGTCGTTCTCTCCGGTGGTCTTGGCATGAGTGGGCAAAAACCCAAGAATTATATTTAGAGAGGCAGAAAATAAAACTCTTGATACCCACAGCCACATTTTGTTTAAAACTTGCGTAAGACAGATTGTTTTTCTAATGGTTTCACTGTTTCTGCATCTCGGAGAAGTTGGGTAAGTTTCACAAAGTCAAATAAAATGTCTCAGTGTAGTTTTGCATAATCACTCGAGAATAAAAACGTGTTTTTCATGAGGTAGAGAGGCCTTTGGCAGAGGACAGCAGCGCTACAGCTAAGGAGAAATGCAATGAAAAGTGATGGGAAAAACATCTTATAAGAGTAACGAGACATCAGCTTCACTGTGATTAGTAACTAGAGTCAGGTGATTAAAAAATAAAGAGAGAAAGAGATGCACAGGATAGAATCTATAGAGAGCAGCGATGGACTCAGATCTGAACCTTCAGAGCAACACAAAGACAGTTATAAAGTCAGCCTTCTATCACCTCAAGAACATTTCCAGGATTAAAGGACTAAAGTCCCAAAAAGATCTAGAGAAACTCATCCATGCGTTTATCTTTAGTTACATTGATCAGTGCAACAGTGTCTGCCTGAAAAATCAATCAGATCCAGAACGCTGCTGCTGCTGGTCTGACTAAAACCAGGAAGATGGAGAACATCACCCGGTTCGAAAGTCCTTCCACAGAGAAAACTGACTTTAAAATATCCCCAGAACCAAAACCAAACATGGAGAAGCAACTTTCAGCTTCTATGCACAACAAATCTGGAACAAACTTCTAGAAAACTGCAAAACAGACGAAACTCTTGAGTTCCTTTAAATCGAGACTAAAAACCCAGCTGGTTAGAGTTGACTTTGATTAATAATAAGTGGAACATTGATCAGTATTTCATGTATATTGAAATATTGCTATACAATTAAACCTGACTTTGACTACACCTTTTTTCCTTATGGATGACCAGATACGCGATCGCATTGATTGATGGATTAACTTTTACACACATGGATCAGCCTTTAGAGAACAATTTTATATCCTTTAATTTTTCACATCCACAGAATGGCATCAGATTCTTTACATTTTCAAACTCTGCAGCAGCTTTACTAATATCCTGTCACAGTCTGAGAAAAACAAATTCATTTTATTCCACCCTCATGTCATCACCACATGATTTCTCACATTTGCAGGGTTAAAGCATCAGTGCATCTGCTGCGGTGCTGCAGCGCGGCTCCGGCGCTCCTTCCCGGTACCACAGGGATCCAGTGATTTACCCCGTTTGAATGCAGCATGTTTGCTTTGGAGAGCGATATGGATTTAGTCATGAGACATTAATAGAGTAGAAAACATGCTGAAAAATCAGCTCTCTGACGAGACTGTCTAAGCACTGTATGTGTGTGTGTGTAAGGTAGAGTGTGTGGTGCAGCGTAAAAGTCTTGAGGCCCGCGCTGTCACTCAGTGCAGCTCGCAGGGTGGTCCGAACACTGAGTCCTCTTTACTCGGTCGCAAACAAACAAACACTCTCTGGTGCAAAAGTAATGACATACGTAACAAAGTATACATAAATATATGGCTGTATATATGACCATAATGAAGCAATCAAATAACCTCAGCGCTTCCCCTCTTCCTGTCCGAAACCGTACATCTAAATATACTGCCACAGACTCCATCACAGGGAACCGAAACGCAGAGTCCAGATGAAGCAAGCGGTGCCACACAGCAACCCTTTCATGCTCCATATTCCTGACACACAACAGCTTCACTTTAAACTGGACATGAGTTAGAAGGTAGCATAATTTATAAGAAAACAAGCTCAACTGCACATTAAAGTCTGATTGTCTCCTTTTATTGAGATTCTGCACTTGAAGTTTCAACCAGCAGCTAATAATTCTTAAAAATCAGGACATTAATAAGCATGATATATTTAACAAATGCTAAAGAATTAAAGTAGCTTTAAATCACAGTAAATCCCTGGAAGAGCAGCACATCAAGGCTGATATGCAGGAACTCTGGTTGGGATAAGACCTCTGTTGCTGTAAAGAAAAAAATATGGTGGCTCAGAAGGGTCAATAAAATGCAAAACCCAAAACACAACAGCAAAAGTCACAACAGAAATAAAGCTAAAAGGGAAGTTATGATAAACAGCTAGAATAACGTCTGTTTTAGCATAACGTCTGTTTTAGCATAACGTCTGTTTTAGCATAACGTCTGTTTTAGCATAACGTCTGTTTTAGCATAACGTCTGGCTGTTACGAAAAATATCTTTTGCTGTTGCAGTTTGGTTTTTGTGTTTGTTTACCCTTCTGAGCCACCGTAGAAAAATGGCTACGGCAACATCCACAGCGTCTTGATGAGTAAATTAAGTGTGGGAGAAGAAAATATCCAGATCAGGAAATGAATTATTTCAATTAAAAGAAACTGATTTAAGCGGGAGAACGATGGGATCAGTTGAACCAAGTCATGCTTTTCATTTGCTGGGTGAGAGTGACATCAGGTTTAAACTTCATCTCCACTTCTATCTGCCACACAGCTAAAATAAATGAGCTGTTTAAGGGTCAAGAAATCGTTTGAACAAGAACATGGTCCGATGAAAGCTCCACTCATAGCCTGAACATGTTTAATGAGACTGCGTATGAAACAATATGCTAACCAGACCGTGGCTCGACTTTCTCGATCTGTTCCTCCTGAAGACAGCAGGCCTCAAAGTGAACCTTTCAAGTGATTTATGTGGGCTGTTAGCACAGATGTATCTGGATTAGCTTCACTTATGTCCTCCAGGTAAAGGGAGAAATGGGTCATTAATATCGGTGCTACGCTACAGTTAGCATCACTGCAGGAAGTACGAGGCTCCCTCCCTGCACCACTGCTAGACATTCACTGAACAAATACAGCAAATGAGCCCCTCTCTCCCCACCCAATGGCAATAAGACATAATTGCCTGTAATCTGAATACATTAGTCCTAAGAGGGTCCTGCTGCTTTTGTGTGCAATCATGGTGGAGCTGAAATATGATGAGAGAAACATCCATCTTTGTCTGCCAAGCACTGAAGGACGCGTTCTGCTCCGGCTGATGAATAATTTGCTGCGTCTTAATTCTAGTAAATTGCTGCTTAACTGGAACAAAGGTTGGCAAATAAAAATTAGGGTTTCTAAAATGGGATTTGGTTAAGAGGAAAGCCAACAGATCTGACATCAAAGCGAGGTGAGGATCATTTTCTGTTTGGGGTTTTATCTTTATTAAGCTTTAAAGCTTCTAACCAGACTTTTCTGCAATATTAATCAAGTTCCCTTCAAGTGTAGTTTTCCACCAGCAGAACAACTTTTACAACGATTTGGTTTCCTGTTTTGTTGTAAATTATTTAATCGAAAAAACAAGCTTCCCCACATACATGCCCCGATGACATCACTTAAGGCACAAGGCAGCCAATAAAACTTCTTTTGAGGATGTTTGTCTGTATTTATCTTGCTTTTTTCTGTATGGTTGCATGTTTTTAATCAAAATCCTACAAAAGAATAAAATAATTCATTCAAAAGAACAATAACTGGCTTTTTTCTACTTTGTTTCCTTAAAATATCACAAATAGAAATCAAAATTAAGAATTTTTTGCATTTTTATTTGGGAAAAAAGGCCCCTGATTACTTTCCACTCTGTGGTTTTGGCCTGTGGTGCAAAGAATTTGTAACTTATGTTGTAATTTATCAAATCACCCGTCAGCCATGTTGTTTACTGAG
The DNA here is from genome assembly GCA_903066825.1 of Alfaro cultratus. Taxonomy (NCBI): domain Eukaryota; kingdom Metazoa; phylum Chordata; class Actinopteri; order Cyprinodontiformes; family Poeciliidae; genus Alfaro; species Alfaro cultratus. The sequence goes on along the minus strand of CAEFZX010020740.1, from coordinate 6,894 downwards.
CTAGCTGACCAGCTTGTTGTGATGTATTGGACACAAAAACAGAAAAAGCTTCTCTAATATGCATTTTAAAAATGGTCGTTTTTATTAAGCTCTGCAGTGAAAATAAAAACTTTCTTCTTAAATAACTGCAGTGACAAACTGTTGCATCCTAAATGCACAAAGGAGCGTTATCATAGATCCTTCCTCTCAGCGGTTGCTCGAATTCCAGCTGTTACTTGGAAAGTTTTACTCATTTTAAATAACATTTCTGCGGTTAATTGCACATCTCTGCTGTTTGGACAAATAGTGTTTTTTTAATGCACATTATTTACATTAAAATGATCTGATGCAGTAACAATCCTTGGATCAGAGAGCTACATGACTGATAAGTGTTCAGTATGTTTAAGACCAGAGTGAAGTCGCCTCCTTTCTTCCACCGTCTCCAAATCAAATTAAACTGGTGTCTAATGTTAATGTCATATTTGCTGCTATCATTTTAAAGATAGAAGTTTGATCATAGGTCAATAATCTAGTGCACATTTACAAAAATATGGAATCAATAAAAGTTTTATTTGTGCCGTTATATTTTTAAATTGAAAAACAAAAAGGTTTCCAGAGTTCAAAGATCAACCTGCCTCTCCTCCTTCACATGAACAAAATCAAACAAAATTCATATAAATGAGTATCACTGCTTGTGCAGCTAAAATTTGGACAAAATAGGTTTGATTTTGTAAATGAGGGGTTAACATTTGATCATATGTGGACAAATGTACTAATATCATTAAAATAATCACTCATTCAAGTAAAGCACATTTCAGTAACAAGGCAGTTCAAAATGCAGTTCATCATAAAAACAGTCAAATAAAAACCACACAGTCACAAATTGAGAAACCAATAACAGATATTACCAGGCCTGTTGCAATAAGCAATAAATCAATTAATTGCATGATGAATTAAAATGAGCTCAAAAATTCCCATTTGCATGATTTATTGTTTTTCCCCTTAAGCCAAAAAGCTGGATGATAAAAGTTTTCATTCTGGTTCTTTTCTTGAAGGAATTATTCTATTTGTTGTTTCTGTTGTTTTTAAAATGTCTTCCAGTTCCAGTGATAAATGTTCTTTAGAATCTAAAGTTCATTAATCTTTGAGAATATGCTTGTGCATTATTACGCTATTGTGATTACGTTACTTGAAAATTGTTTAAAAAAAAAAAAGAATACAAAAAACCCCAATATTATCATTTACTGCAGTAACTTCTGGGACAATTTATTGTCCTGTAACATTTATCATGTTGACAGAGCTGGACTATCATCAAGATCATCAACACAAATCATACATGTTCCATTTTTCATGGTTTAATAGCAGCGCAAACATTTGCAGCTGCAAAATGTTTAAGTGAGAATCTTGTCTTTATTGTTAAACTTAATTTAGTTTGTTTAGTTAACGTTTTATTCTTTGTGGTCCTTGATGCTGCTGATTGATGCTCCACTGGCAGCATCTTTACGATAAAACGCCTGAAGAAGTTTTTTTCTTTCCTCGGTGTTGTCAGCGTGAAGGCTGGAATGCTACCCGTCTCTCTCTCTCCTCCATTTTCTTACTATGCTCAGTTCTTCCTCTCTGACTCGCTAGCTTTAGAGGCGCCATTGAGTGCTTGCGGCTTGTTTACGAGGAACCCTGATTCAACCAGTGAGGTTTGGCCTGCTTGCGTGAGGAGGGAGAGAAATATGAATGAATTTTTACTTGTGCATTCCAAACCGCCACTTCGACCTCTTATTCTAAAATTCGGCCGTCCTCCTCCTCTCTCCTCGGCTGCATCCAGTCACACTTTTTCCACTGGTATGCGCCTGTGTCTCTGAGAGCGTATCTGTGTGAAGCCAGCGGCGGCCAGAGGCTCATTTTTGTGGCCGGGTCAGTGTGTATCCCGACGGCTCGCAGGCGTCTCGGGGGCCAGCTCCGCCTCCCCGCTCCGTTCCCTCACCCAACGGCCTCTGCAGGCAGCCATTGCTTAGTCATTTCTAGATTCCCCTGAACAGAAGCTTTATAAAAAAAATTAAAAAAAGACAGATTCTGTTTGTGAAAACAGTTGGGAAAGGGAAGATAAGTCAAAAAAGGGAGGGGGGGGAAACTCATGTATCCAAAAAGTGGAAAGAACATTGAGCGTGGGATTGGTGGCTGAGTTTTGTGGTGGGAAATCTTGGACTGTCTCTTAACTGATGTCAAGTTTAAACAGCTCTGTTTGTCTCCCTTGTTATCGATCTCATGTGGAAAGCTGCCACTGCAACTTACCATGTTGCTTTTTCTTGGAAAGGATTTTTAAGAAGAGGATAGCAGTTTGAATTGTCCAACTGAAAAATGCTAAACCAGGACGGAAGGAGGTCTATACTGAGCTGAAGAACATTTTATTGATCCGACAGCGACATGAAAAATCTCTGGAGCTTTTTCACATTACGGTTGGATTCAGATCAGCCCAGATTTAATCAGACTCAGTTCGTTTGGAGAGGCGTGAATCAAACTCTGATGTGGTCCAAAATAATCTAACTCTTCAGTTGAAGTGAACTCTGTTGCGTTTCGAATCCGTATGTGAACACCAAGTAGACCAAAGATTTATCCAAAAGCAGGACGTGGACTACAATGCAGGGCATTCTGGGTAAATACAACCAAAATAAACGCGTTAGCTTGGCGCTAGCAGGAGAAATGGCTCTGGGTTTATTCTGCTGAAATCTGACGCTACTATGTGTTTACATTCTGTGAAGGAAGAAGTAGCGCTCAGTGTTTCCTTCAGAATTTTTTGTGTTGTTTCCTTCAGTTGTTCTTTTTGCAGCGCCTCCACAGGCCAGGAGGGGAACAGCTTGTTCGTTTGACAGAGCGCAGTGTGAAGGAAAAACAGCAGCAGGTGAAAATGTAACAGATGTTGCAATTTCAGTTCCCAGACCACCCAAACATAGATCCATCCATCCATCCATCGTTTTGGTTTTCTATTATTGAAAATTCTTCAAGTATTTAGATGTTTCTATCCGTGCTCTTATTTTGAAGCAGCTCAAGACCGTTTATGCATCAGTTACATTTCCTCTCCTCTCGTTCTCCACCTGTGATGCGGTGCATCAAATGACATTTACCCATCATGCATTGCTGCAGATCTACAGCCTGCACTGAAACGGTTCAGAGGGGTAGGAATACTTTACGTACCATCAGATTCCCACCCTGTGTTTTGCTACAATCATACCAGCTCAGTTTTAAAGGTTTGCATCGCAAGCGGATAAAACGGCACGTGGTTTTCAGAGAGTTCACAGGTTCAGGTCGTTTGTGCTGGGAGGGGGGCGGGTGTTTGATTTCTCGCTGACACAAGAGGAAAAAAAAAAGTTGTTGATTTGATGAGCAAGAAAAGGAGACTGCATGGAGACACCGGCCTCTCCCGCTTCACACCTCGTCTTTCCTAGGGTGTTTGGTTTGTTTACGGGGGGGTCGGTGGCAGGTTGGCCCGTCGTATTCTGGATCCGACCCAGATCCAGGTAGGAGGCGCCCCGGCTGAAGCTCCACACTGCCCAACACAACCAGCAAGCCCGCATCTTCATCCTCCACACCTTTTTTCTTTCTTTTTTTCCTCCCTCCACTGCGCTGCCTTGTACCCTGACCCCGTTTCTTTTCTGCTTTTGGCAGGCTTTCCCCTCTTCAAGCGGCTCCAGTAACCGTGAGGAGCCACACTGGAGACTTCCCCCCGCTCTCCCACTCTTCCTCTCCTCTAATCGTTTCTGCAGTTTGTGCTGTTCTGGCGTTGATGTCCGGATGCTGATACCCAAGACAGCAAACCTGACCCCCGCTGACTCAACACCGACGCATGCTCCCCAGTAACAGCCCCCCCCCGCCCTATGGTTAGCTTTTACCCCTCCGTCCCATTTGGAAGCCCCATTTTTCCAACTGCTGCCCTCTACTTTACAGTGTTTGTGCGTACAGAGACATCTGTGACGGGGCAGCTATTCTGGGCATGTGGAACATGGCATCAATGCCAGATAACATCCATGAGATTTCCAATATGTGCACCCGACTTTCGTAACATGCTAGCCATCCACTGTTAAAGCGTTTAAGCAAGCTGGGTCAAGTGTCTCCCCAGCAGAAGTCAATGAACCTGCAGAATGTTTCACTTTGCACAGAAAATATTCCATCACTGCAAATATTCTTGGTGCAAATATCTTATTACACTTGAAATAACATGAAGCTAGCTTACAAGCAACTTATAAGATCTTGTTTTAAGTTAAAAACTCCTTAATATTGAAGAAAAAGTTCTAGTTCGTCAATAGAAACATGGGAAATTGTCTTGTAAGTGAAATAATCTCCCAGTGGAACTAGAACTTTTTAAGTTTAGTCAAGTTTCTAATACTAATATCTTCATACACTTAAAATAAGACAAAACTAACTTACAAATAACGTTTCAGAAAGAAATAAGAGCTTGTTTTAAATCAATAATACCTTGATTTAAAAAGTTCCACTGGGAGATTACTTCACTTATAACAAGACATTAGTTTCGTCTTATTTCAGGTGTAATAAGATATTTGAATTAAAAACTAGACTAAAACATTGGGAAGATTTTGTGTTTTTGCAGTGTTGTTCCTCCAATCTAACCCAGAAGAAGTTCAAGACTTTGCCAAACCGAGTTTTATGTCAAAACATGCCCTCTGCATAGTTTACGCTGTAGTAGAGTACGGAGCAAATAGCTGCTTTTCATGACAGTGGAATTGCACAAATTACCTAAAAATCAACCAGAAGATTAAAAACATATTGAGCTTAATATTTTCTGTTTCCCCCTGTGGCACGCTTTCCAATCTTTTGAAAGACCAAATACCACAGTCTCTGCAGAACTACAGCTCTTGTAAATAATCTGAGTCTGGGCGCCACCTCAGAATCCCAGCCTGGTCCCCGGCCCGGAGGATGCCATGTCAGTTCAGGAGGAGGAGCTTCAGGAGTGGGGAAAGTGTGAGGCAAGGAAAGAAAGGGTTGAGGAGAGGAGAGACGGGGGAATCCAGGCATGAATGTGCATCAGTAGCAGAAAATCACTTTGAAAGAATGAGCAAGATGTTTAAGGAAAGCTAAAGATCTAAATCAGTGCAGCTCTTCTGATCCATTTTCACTCTCTCATCTGTCATTCCAAGAGTGATTAGGCAAGTCTGCTTAAATGGTTTTACAGTCCCAATTTGCTTTCTAAATCCAAATGTTTAGCAAGACTTTACGACCATAAAATAGGGCTGAAGTTTTCTGACCGATCACTGATTTTTAAGTCTCATTTGCCTAATCCGGTTTTGGTCAATTTTCTTTTCAGGAAATATAGCAATAAAGTTGCTAAGTTTCTGGTGACTATTGTTCAGAGGTGGGTAGAGTAGACAAAATATTGTACTGAAGTAAGAATAGAACTACTGCGAAATATTTTTACTCAAGTAAAAGTAAAAACTCCCCATCCAAGAACTAATCAAGTACTGAGTAACTGATCAAATTATCAATCATTTAGTATTTAAAAATTACATCATCAGACAGAACAAAGTATAATGTTAAGTGGAAATTTTGGTATTTTAACATCCAAAATTATAAGAATTCATTTAAGTAACAAAAAATAAAATCAGGCAAAAGAAAAATTTTGCAAATCAGTTTCTTTCAATAAAAAACTTATGAAACTTTAACAGAAAACTGCAGGTGTGTCTGCAGTTTTAACCTGGTGAATTTCAGGTAAAAAACATGTTTGTTTTTCATTCAGTGGGTAGAAAGTCCAGAAATTTTACTCCAGTAAGAGAAGAAATACTTCAAAATAATATTACTCAAGTAAAAGTAAGATGTACAGCGAAGTAAAAATATGTTTTTCTAAAGATTTACTCATTAACTTGAGTAAATGTAAGTAGTTACTACTGATATTTGAGTCAGTCTTCTCTCAACAAACCAGAAAGGCATAGTAGTTGATTTTCCGTCCTGTCAGGTTAAATAATCCGCCTGTTAATCTAGTAATTTTATACCAAGATTAAGGATTTATTGACTTAAAACAAGTGGTTGTGGTTTTACAGTGCACAACGTCCATGCTTGTGTTGCAAGAAATGTACTCAAAACACAAAAACGTTGCCCAATACTGCAACTATTGCACCTCCACACTCATGAGAGAGGGTTTGAAATGGTGTTCACCTCTGTGTGTGTGTGTGTGTGTGTGTGTGTGTGTGTGTGTGTGTGTTCTCGTGCAAAAGAACAAACAACAGGAACTAACTAATTACATGACATGCTCATTACAGTAATAGAAATCACAAGCTTGAGCAGGAAACTTTTAGCTTTGCTGCAAATCAAAGAATTCCAGGAGCCTGACTGCAGCGTCTGGGAGCTTTGGGCCAGCAAACGCCAAAACATGGAACATTTACGGGCCAGACAGAAATCTATCTAACGTATGACTGTGGTTCCAAAGCAGCCACACAAAACAGAGAGAGGGAAAGTAGAGGAGACATGAAAGAAAGAAAAGGACAAGATCAAAGACGGGAAACTCTTTGAAAATTTCACAATGCGATTATTAGGAATAGAGTGGATATATTAGGTCAATAAATCAGCGTTTTATTGTGAAATGCAAGAAAAAAACTGTGTGTGTCAAAAGTACATTTGACTCACAGTAGACACAACATGCTAATACACAAATACACAAATACATAGACTGACTGCATGAGGCTGTGAATGAACACAGAGAAACAGAATATAAATGAAGACAAAAGACTCATGATGGAAAGAGCAGGGGGGTTAAAGTCCACCGACCGACCAACCATCCAACCTAACCATCCAACCTAACCATCCAACCAATAAACCGACCAACTAACCAATCAACCGACCATCCATCCATCCATCCATCCATCCATCCATCCATCCATCCATCCATCCATCCATCCATCCATCCATCCATCCATC
>CAEFZX010020739.1:0-15710 GCA_903066825.1 Alfaro cultratus | reverse complement strand
TATATATATATATATATATATATATATAAATTTAGCGGTGCCAATTTCCATAATTTTGGGTGATTCATGATCGGCCGATAAGGTTTAAAATATCAGCCTCTGTTCTCTTCTGTTCTGCAGTGAGAGGTTTGACTGACTGACCGGCCCACCATGTCATGTCTACATGTTTGCGGTTAACAGTAGTCAACCCACTGTTAAAAGCTCAGTGACTTTCCTTTCTTGCTACATTTAGCAACATTTCAGTCAAAAAAATTGGTATCCAAAATCAAAATCGCCAGGTCAGGTTTTTTAAAGATCAGTAATCGCAATCAGCAATTCATAGAAATTAATTCATGTCTGTGAATTAATTTTTACTACACTTAAACAAGTCTAATCATTGTCTTGTTCTCTCTGCCACATGTGAGAGTGTTGCTTTGAGTAGCTATAACACAGTATAAACCAAATCTAAAGACATTTGTATAAAAAATGAACAGTATCAGGTGTCCCAATAAAGCATTAGGGACTAAGAAAAAAGCTGTTTCATCTAGCAATGTCGTATAAAGCTAATCGTGAAATTGTTGTGTGGCTCTTTACGGTGATTATGAACTTTATTTGGCTCTTAATGCTGAACTGGTTCACCATCCCTGTGCTATACAAATAAATTTGACTAGACTTGGTGGAGAATCTGAAGGATCGGGTGAGAGGGAGACAGATGACCACTGAAATAAGCCATGCTTTCATTTTACATATAATAAAGGTAAAGGAAAAAGATAATTTTATTTATAATATAGCACATTTTCAGCAACAAGTAAGTTCAAATTGTAGTACATACCATGACCACTGGATGTCGCTGTGTTGTGAAGAGAATGTAGCATCGAGCCACTAGGTGGAGCTACTCTTGAGGTTATATATAGTTTGTTCACAGTTATTCGAAAACATTCTCGGAAACAGCTCAGTTATTGTTCACACTGAGTAAAAGCGCTGTTTTGTCCAAATGAGAATCAGAAATAAAATTACTTTTTGGGTCCAGTGAGGCGAAACTAAAGTCTGTGTCTACCACTCCGTTCCTGTTTACAGGCGTTGATCAACTGACCTGTAGCGTGAGATCATGTGACACAGCATAGAGGCGTCGCTGAAAACATTCACCCGTTCACCATATAGACACACCGCCGGGGACCCGTTTCACAATAAACAGAAAAGGCATCAACAGTTACTGTCTGAGCCGCTCGGGTTGTAAACGTTGCTTTCCTCAGATCGCAATGAAACGAGGGGAGCATGGGGGCTAAAGAGTCGAGGATAGGATTCCTGTCGTATGACGAGGCTGTCAAGAGAGGTAAGCCGAAAAGGCAGGACCCAATTCCACCTTAGCTGAGCTAGCTTAGCTGCCTGCGCTCAGGCTAACAGCTTTAATAGAGAGACACCAGGCCACCCGGTAAAATTCATCGCTTTAAGGTGACTGCTCTGATTTACTGTTTTGGAGTTGGACAAAGGTAAATTCGTATCTTTTATTCTAACTGCTTGGTTATGGTATCCTATTCGGCTTGAATCAATTCTAAATATCTAATTAGATTTTTATCATATGATGTGTTTAGCTGTGTTTTCCGCAGTATTCTGCCCACGAAATGCTGGACGTTATGCTACAGTTGAAAGGGTTTAAAACAGACCGCTTACGAATACATTTCACTTAAATCATATTTACTAGACCTTTCTTCATCCTGAATAGATGTATTGTTGTTTCCGATATCGCAGTGGGGTTGGAGTGTCTTTTGCAGCGTGTGTGTTTACATATAAACAAGGTCAAGTTAAATTGGTTGGTTGTTGGACGGTGTCTGGCGTGGCGTTGTTTCCATTAGGAGAAAAGCCTTGTTTGTACAGTAGGAGCTGAACTAAGGAAGAGGGCTGGGTTGACAGCCAATATGAGCTTCAACAGAGGGACATGTAGCTCTGAAGGAACAGGGTTTGCTCACTGATCTAGTCTCTGCCGGGGAACCTTAACCTCTTTTCTACCGCTAGCCTGTATGTATAATGTGAAGGCAGTTAGCTGACATGCAGCTACGTTGCAGGAGTCAGGAACACTTTCTGACTGTTTGGGCCTCCGTATGCACCATTTGAAGCTGAGTGTGACACATGTGTCAAACGTGTTAGGTCTTATACGTTCGATGTGGTTTCAGTGTGGGGTCCGGGTATGTTGGCGTATTAAACAAGCAAATTTCACACTTAAATATGTCTTGTAAAAAACGGACATAAAAACATTGGAAGTCCATCAGACTGGCTAAATGTGCTGTTTGCTAGAGGTTGAATGCATGGAACCTGAAAGGTTATTTCTCTGAATATTCTATTTAGGGATTCTGCAGCAGGGCACACATTGAAATTGCAATGCACATTGGGCTATATATTGTGTATATGAATATTTAATTAGTTATGTTTTGGTGGCACTAGTTGCAGACATAGGTGGACAGAGAAGGGAGAGACATATTACAGAGGTTCTAATGATGGGGATTGAACCTCAGATGGTTGCAGTGAGGACTAATATCCTCAATATATGGGGCGCCCACTCTTCCTCTGAACCACATTTGTTTTTCAGCTTAACTTGGCCCATACTGGATGACAGATTAGAGAACTTCTCGAGGCAGTTCTTTGTACTGGATTTTGCTCAAGGGAATTAGATTAAAATACAATTATTTTACCTTTCCATCACACTTTTCAGGTTTTTATTTGTAAACACGTTTGAAAACCATAGATCACTTTTTGTTCTTAACTATTATGCAATTTATGAAACATGCCAAAATGTCCTGTTTAATGTTAGAACCCTGCTACAGTATGGGGTCCATGCAGGAATAGCATTGCTGCATTTATGTGTCCAGAACTGTGTCCTATATTTGAGTTTCTACCCTGTAAACCCTGAGAGAAAGTATGGAGGAGCTCTGGGATTGATTTTTCAGTTTACACCTTCTGTGAGCTGAATTGAGCTGAATTTACCTCCATCTTTCCAATATCCTTGTGTTCTTGTTTAGGGATGCCTTCATCTCAAAGTCATTCCTGCTCTGCATTTCACCCACAACTGCACACAGGAAGACTCATGTTGTTCATCAAACACTCACAGGCTGTGGAAGTGTCCAGCCACTCAGCCCAGCCTTATCTGACCAATCACAGGGCAGCATTGCTAATTCACACAGCAGCTTGGCTTCTGCAGTGGCTGGTTCAGTTATCTCAAAGGTGCACTCTGCAGGCATAGAAGTGGCTTGTTTATCAAGAATCCTTTTGAAAATGTTGACTTTCCAAGATTATCTAGACCTAATTGATTGAAGTTGGTTACTGCAGAGCCGATTGCTCACTTTGTTGATGGGTTTTCCCGAGACACCCTTAAGGAAAATGGTTTTCAGAAGGAGTCAGAATGATGGTCCATCTTTCTTTGAGTGTTGTGGTCTCTTCTTTGTCCATGTAGCAGCTAATTCTATGTGTAAATTAGTTTTAAATTGCCAATCAGAGTACAGTATTAAATGCCTCCTACTGTAGTGACAGTGTGATTTGTCACTACAGTAGTTGAACACAATGCGTGCGCAATGTGTCAGTGGTGAAAGTCCACTTCCTTTTCCCAGAGTATTAGGTAACAGGGTGATAAAACATTCACTCAGAGAGGGAAGAAACTTTCCTATTTGATTAGTAATATGTTAGTCTAACATACGTGACAAAGTTCATTTGGAAAAGAAGTTTAAAGGTCAAGGCTGCACATGTAACTAAGAGAGTACTCAAAGTTCACTGATCTGAGTTGATCACAATGACAGATCTATTGGAATAAGAGGGTTATTGTCTGTTGTTAGGGGCAAAGTTGATGCTGCTATTGGCACAATCTACTGGCTCCAGATTTATTCATAAATACTTAGACGCATTACTTATCACTATTTTAGATTTGCATTGGTCATGGTAGCAACATTTTAAAGCAGCTCTGTTACGTTCATTCTGATTTGCTTTGGTTCACAATGTTTTTGTTCCAATCTGCATGTTGAACAATTTTCCCTCTGATGTTTTCATCACCATCACTGTCACCTGACCAAGCAAATATCACATGACCAGTCTCACCCCTCCAAGGGTTTCCCACAGTCTACTATAAGTCTGGCGGGCCATCAGGCTTAACCCCACCAGGCTAAGCATTGTTTATGCTTCCAACTGTTAAATTATGAACAATGGCAACATCATATAGTCAGTATGTAAACACATAGGGTGACTGAGGTCAGGATTCTTTTTTTTATTCACCAGAATGCCGTAACCACTGTCTGCCATTACCAGGCTATGCACTACCAACTTCAACGAATAAAGTCACAAGATTATACTTTTTTATAAAAATATTAAAAAGTTTATATTTTTATTTTAATTGTATTTTTCTTACGTTTACCTTTTTTGAAGACTTTATGGGTTGGTGTTTAGGTATTGTTAATAATATCTTACAATAACACAGAATTACCTAGTTATATTTTCAAATGTTCTGTCAACTTTAAACTCAAAAAACACAGTGGGCAGCTGAATTCAATTCAAATTCAAAAATACTTTATTGATCTCAAAGGAAACTTAAATATGTTAACATCAGAATGAGTTCCCTAGTTCCCCTACAACCAGGCTTAGCAAATATTCTGGGGCAAACCCTGAACCCCTTCCAGTGTGTCAGCATATGTCCTACAGTGACATTTATGATTGTGTTGGATAACAAATATGGCCAGATTTAAAATAGCTCTTTAGAGAAAGAGCCAAAAAAAACCATATAGAGCTTTGCTGAAATGTTTCTTGTAGGTGTGTTTAATGTAAAGAAAATGAGAGTTTAGTTTGTGGAACACCAAACTGACCACAGCTTGTCCATATTCAGGCTGCAGTCAAGGAAAGCAGCAGGGAGAAGAATGGTTTGAAGGCATGTTTGTCCTTTAAGAGTAAAGGACGGCTCAATGTTCTGATGGGTTATAGTTAAATTCTTTTTAGAGCACCATCATATAATCAGCATACAGTGTGCTGCCTGTACTGGAGCTAGTTACTAATCCCATTAACAAGATACAAAGCATTGCATGAGGGGTCACTGTTGTACTCCATGTACATATCTGTCAAACTGCCCATCATAACATAATGACCACATGGCTAATTAGCATAGCATTAGGCATTGATTATTGAAACTTATTTCTAAACAACTGTAGCTATGACGACATGCCTGTTGTTATTTATGCACACTATTGTTTTTAACTAGCATGAACAAAGCGAGAACGACTATGTATGTGAATGTGAGCAAGACGGCTTCATCCAAGAAAACAGCAGGTTTAGAATGTCAGTTCTACTAGTCAGTAATTTGTTGATTGTGTAATTATGATTTAAAATATTTGACTTAAACATTGTTTCTGCAGCTTGTAAAATAGTTTCTGGAAAGCATAGCTGCCTATATAAATTTAGTTATTTTTATTAAAATAACAAAGGAAACCTCTGGCATATAGAGATGTCAAAAGAATTCAGTTGGATTGTTTTTTTTTTAACAATCATTGTTATAATTTAAAAAAAATTTAATGTCAAGTCTTCTGAATAAGTCAGTCTGCTCTGTTTTAACTCTAGTTAATCAATAAACGGTCATAATCTGATGTTGTTTAAGGTGTCATGATTAAAGAAATGAAAGAGTGAAGAGGAGCTGACAGGAAGTCGACATTTACTGACTTGTAGCAGTACCAGGAAGCTGCATATCTCTATGTTAAGTAACAACCAGTTAATGGTTAAAGGAACCTGCTCTGAAGCGCCTCATGGAGAAGAAAACCTTCCTTCCTTACAGCAGCAGCTGCTGACTGTAAACATGATAACAGTTGATAATGTTAAGAAGACAGAACTGTATGTCACTGTTAGAGGTGTTGACTCATCTTGTTGGCTTATTGCTACGATCCTGTTTAGGTAATAGGGTTCTAATCTGTTGCAACATATAGAACATATCCTTGTTCATTTTAATTCTACATGTCTTGGCATATGCACATGTGAATCTCAGTCATTCTGGTTAAAAAAGTCCATTGGTCTGATCAAGGAGAACGGAGCTAATGTGTGTTTGAATCTAGACTGCAGTTTTTTCAGTAACACTTTGACGTAACATTCGATCCTTGGTGGTTGATCACCATGCACTGAGGTACATAATCATGGCTGACGTAGCCTTACTGTTACATTCTGTGAGATATGTCAGTGGGCTTTTATTAGCCTACTTGATAAACCACTGCTTTGCATTTTTACCTTGTGCTCTTTGGGTCGGGGATGTGGATTTGCCTACTGTTGCTGCACATACTTTCAGTAGAGTTTTTGCCAGGGAACTTGGGCAGGCAGCCGTGTGGATTGTTTTGATTTGCAAGCCAAATTGTTATATCAGGTAGTATATTTTCAAACTGGCTGCTGGAGTCAGAATATTCCAGGTAATGGAAAACTGACATGTGATTCTTAAGGAATCACATGATTTTCACTGTATAATTCTACTAGAAGGGTGCATAATTGAAATGACACCATAGATTATATTTTTAAAAATCTTGAGTTATTTTAAGGTGAAATATTTTCATTTTATAGTTATAGTATAAAACGATAGTTACCAGATCAAATGTATCAGAGAAATAAACAAATTTCTTTTATGTAAGGGGTGTATTACTATATTTCATGCATTTACTCTTAAATTTAGAATAGAACGGTTCAACATATGACATAAATATTTCTCAGAATGGTGTGACCAAAATTATACAAACAAAAATAAGAATAGTAGAACTCTGGAAAATTTTACTCCAAATATCCAGTCAGCTTGCAGCACATGCAGTTCTGTTTGAGCAGAAAGCTGGAATATTCCGTTTACCTTGATAAGGCTGTTAACTAGCTTCCTGATCTCTTTGCTCAAACATTTTAGCCAAAGACTGCCTGCAATTCTTGCAGGCTACAGTAAGTCACCACCACATAGATTAAACTGGGTGTGTGATGTCATTACAAGATCATTTCTTTCTATTTATAATCTCTGAAACGTGATACTGAGGCTCCTAAATGTACAGCGAGGCCAACTCCAGGTAAACTGAGGGCTTTTACTGCCCTGAGCTCTCTGTGCAGCGAGGATTTGTAAACTTTGTCATTTTGTCATGAAAATTTCATACAGTAAGTTTAATGAATAACTTGCATCATCAGTACCATTGTTGTAGTCTTTTGTATTTATTTATGAATTTAGAACTTCTGTTTTCAGTGGCATGGTGGTCCACTGTGGTAACACTGTTGCCTTGCAGCAAGAAGGTCTTAAGGTCGAGTCCTGGTGTCTTTCTGCGTGTTCTATGTTAAACCAAAATGCCACAGACAGGACCTCAGCAGGCCAGGTTAAACTGATCAGACCTCCTGGTCAGATGTTTAGAAATGATGTGAAAGGAGAACATTTTTGTTTCTTTTCTTCTGTCTTTTACAGCTTATTAAACACGATGACTTGTGATTACACAGACTTTATCACCATGATCTCAGATAACTGTGGTTACGTGAATAATTGTCACAATGACAGGCCTATTTCCACCATGTGTGAATAGATTTTTTTCTTAACTAAATTTAGCTATCAGTGGTTTTAGGCAGAGGGTGGTGTTGGGCTGGTTCAGCTTTAGCAAGAGTTAGTTCAAAATTGTTTATTTATAGTTCATTTTTAATTTAGTTCAGAGTTTGTTCATTAATTGATAGTATTTCATCTGAAAAATACATGGTGATTATGACATTATCTAAAAGTAGGTAGGCCATTTATGTCTGTTTAATTTGCTCCTATTATCTTAGTTTAAACAAACTGTATAAAAGACCAATTCCCATTACTGCTGTTCTCATTTACAGGTAATGATTTTGTCGGAATAATGCAAAATGAGTTTTTTAAATTTGGACTGAAACCCGATCCATTCGGAACTTTTAAACTTTCCTCCAGTTTTAAAGCGCTGCCTGGTTGGTGTTCCTGTTGAATAAAATCACAGTCTTGACGATACCTTCAATATTATTACTTTGGGATTATCAGTTGACTTCACGTTGCCTCAGCAGCCACTCTACTGCACATGTCACCTTAAGAACGCTGGCAAGAATACATTATTCTAACTATTTAAACTATTTACATTTAGGCTAATAAAATAATTTACAATTCGCCACCAGCGCAGGTCATCTCTCTTCACCCAGCGCCAGTCCCGCACACAGCTTTGCGGTGTCTGCAGTAGTTAGAGGTTTGATTTTAATCTGCTGCATTTTTAATTTCTGAAGGCTTAGTTTATCACCAGCCTTGATGATGCAACTGCCTCTTCATTTTCCCTCTAATTGTAACCAAAATAGGAAGAAATTATTTTATTTGTCCTTTGCATGCTAAATATGAATTTCTTTTATATATATATATATATATACATATATATATATACACAATTTTTTATATTTAAGGAAAACCCTATTCTGTTGCTCTTATTGCTCACCATTGCTCACATTTCTTATTTAGAGGGACTCAACATATCTCATTGAGAGCTGACGATCTTACTGTGAACAAATTGCTTTAATATTGCTAACTAATGTTCAAGACTTTTGGACTATTTTCTCTCATCATTTGTTGGCTCACCTGCATTTAATGCTTATGGGTCATTAAGACACATCTCATTCACTGTCAATTTAGTAGAATTAATTTGTAGTACGCTGACAACATTCTAGCTAATGTGAGGTCATTCTGGGTAGCCATGGTAACCAGTGACTACTTTCTGTAGTCAGGTTGTGTGTGCATCTGCTGTGTTTACAGACAAATAATTCATCTATAGATAATATCTGTATAGTTATTTGGGCTTCTTACATGTAAATGGTCTGAGAGAAATGTTAAAAGTAACTCAGCAGGACTACAACTTCAGTAGTTTTGCTTCTCTCTTGATAAACAATGCACCCTAGTTTAGTTACAACAAAACTTCGGTGCAAAACAAAAATCTCTTTACCTTTTAAAATAACATGAATTTATATAAATTCAAGATTTGTCTTTATGCTTGACATAAAGAGAGAAAAATAGTATTGAAATATCATCCCACAAAGATGTCCTGTGAGGGTTAAAGCTGAACTGCTTTTCTGTCTGCACACACAGATACACAGCAGTCAACAAACTCTTACCTGTCAGGGAAAAGTTAGTCTTTTTTCTACATTAAGTACCAAAAGGTTTAGTCCTGAAAGCACAGCACACACCTTTCTATCTCTTCCCTATAGAGGGCTATTTAACGAGGTGTGGACAAGCTGTGCTCACTTCAAGTTCATTATGTAAAAAAGCAACAAATATCATCCCAGCACTGGCTAAGAGAGGAGACTTACATAGTGTTTTTTTTATTTGTTTTTAATGCACAAATGTGTGAATCTAATGTTTTCTGTTTCTTATTCAACCTTTTGCAGTTTGGATCAAAGATGTTCTGTAAACCTGAAATCTACAGTGGCATCAGTTATTGCTGGCTTAATGTAACCCAAGGAGCCACACTTGAGTTATTCAAGTACTACATGATATCATGTGTGATTGAGGTTTGGGAGTATGGTAACATAGTTGATTTAGTCAATGTTAACTTATTTGTTGTGCAGTTGGTTTCTTGATTTAGTGTAATAGATAGTAGAATATGACCTGCAGTATCAGTAATATAACCTAAATAAGTAGAGGGAAATGCTTGTACTTTGTTCTATGGTGACATTTTGACATGTCTATCCAAGAAATTGCAGTGATGAAGATAGTCAAACATGAGCCAAGAACTATGGCGTCCCTGTAAACACGTTTGTCAGTGATGTTATGCACACAAGATCCCGCCCCCAGATTCCTGCTGGAGGGCAAAAAACTGCTGGTGACGATGACTACCGTTAGATTTAGCTGTCAAGTTGTCAACATAATGGGCTAAATCTTACATGTATTTGTAACATAAAAGAAAAAGGTGACACAATGCTTTGCTACTCACACTACAACAATTAGATAACAAGGTCAGGAAATGTTTTAATTAAGGAAAAACAGCGAGGAGAGGGAAGTAGGTCAGTTATGCTAACTTGACTGACAACATTAACATGTAGGTGTGATGTGGAATTGGATGGGTTTTTAGGGCAGTTATAGAAAAGGGCAACCTACACAGCATCGCTGACAGATTATCAGTAGAGCAGGTGTTTAAATTATGGTAGCTAATCAACCACAGTGATCACTTATTAATAATTGTAGAATAAACATCAAAGCCGAAAACATGATTCTGCAATGGACTGAATCTTCTGTTCTTTGTGTCCAAAATGTTTGCATGTTTTTTTGATGTTGAATCCTGATACATTAGTGACTTTGTTGTCATTCAGTTGCTATGGCAATAAATCTGTGTGTAGCATAGAGTCAGAAAAAGAAGGAATTCCAGTGATTTTGAGTTTTTCTGCATTATTTTCCCCTTTGTTGTGGTGTACACAACAAATTAATCTTGCATAATAATAAAATGAAACATCTCCACGTTTCATTTTATTAACAGAATTGTTCCACTATGGCAGCACATCTATGGATGGCAAGTAAAAGAATAATCTTTTTGCCCTCCAGGCTTGTGTGCATGCGAAAAATTTCCACATGTAATCAATAACATGCATCATGTCTATACAAGTTTCTTCCAGGCCAAGTTCAGTTTAGGTTTTCACCGATATCGAGTACCAAGTTAACAAGATGGTACTTATACTTCATACAATAAAAATACATTTATTTTATTTAGAACAGGATGGCTCTTCTTCTTTTTAAGCTTACAGACCCTGCAACTGTTTTAATAAATCATAAATAGATCATGACAAACAGATTGTTTAGACATCAAATGCTTTATCAAATTACTCGTTAAAAGACACATATTTAGTTAGAGCTCAGCAGCTACATGTAGCCTGAGCCCGACCAGTATCGGTATCGGACTCCACTACCAAGAACCATTGTTCTGTTACCAGCTGGAGATGCTCAAGCTCCAATCCAATAATTAACTTAATTAATAATCCAATAATTTACTTAATTAAACTAATTAAACTGTTAGTTTAACAAGTCCAGTTGTTAGAACAGTCATAACCAGACTTGGTGTCTAGTTGTGATTGTTCTAACTGAGGGGTTTTGGGAGGCCGGCTAATGCACAGCAGGAAGCACAGCCGATCTTAAATATAGGCCATTAGGAGAACATTCTGAAGATCTATAGAATGGAATGAAAATTAGTGGATTAAATGAAAAGTAAAATGTCTCCTTCCAAATCCACCAGGTTAATGGCCCCAGATGAAATGAGCTTTCCAGGAACGGCACAGCATGTATGTTTCTGTCTGTTGACACTTCCGCAGGACTTAAAGGTCACACAGCTCAGCTTTTTGCAACGTGTTCTTGATACCTTTATGCCCCTGCAAGTGTCTGCAGCCTCACTGGAAGCAGCCATGCTTGTTTAATAGAAAAACAAAGATGGAGTAGCAGCAGCAGGAGCCTGCGTCCGCTGCTGCTCTGTTGCTCTGATGATTTAGTCGGTGGGTCTGACGCACACAACCTGCTGTGAAAGTGTGCATACTTTGAGGAAGGTGAATGGAAACGGGGCACTTGTAGTGATGTTAACTTTAATAGTTGTGCTTCTCTAAGTGAGAACTTCTACTGTGGAGAAATGCAAACTGAAAACTGGACCCATAACTTGCCCTATGTTATGGGAGCTTCATTTCAACATTGTGTCAGTCAAAATATTGATTTATCCATGCGTTGTGATTAATTTTTCCAATTCAATATCAATTTGGAAAAGTTTGTTAGATCACCTGTCCTGCCGTGGTGAGCAACATTGCTAGCTCTGTCACTACATGAACTCGGTCTCTCATATAAGACAGCTGGATGTGAAGTCTTCTTCGTCTTGAGTTTATTGGTGGTTTATTGTTGTAGCTGTGCCAGGATACCTGAGCTCTATTCAAAAGACTGTGATGATAACCGCAGGACCTGAGTGCGTTTTGCATCTGACTGTAAACAAAAGAGAATGATACCATTAACCTCAACATCACAGATGGACCTGAGCACAGAGTATGTATTAGTGAAGGTTAGCAACAAGAGGTCAGGTCAGAGGTCAGGTAGGCAGTGGTAGACTTGGATTGTGAATACTTTCCAGATGTATTGTGAACTAACCATTAAACAAACCTTTGCGATAATCTAACCTTGTGAAAACTGTTGCTGATATTTGTGAAACTGCTGGATTTAATCCACAAAACTGCACATTTTCACTGCTGCTCTGAGCACGTCGGCATATGCGTCCTCAGATTGATGAAAATTAGCTAATCTTAGCACCACAATGAGCAGCTTCCTGGCGTGGTCTGTGGTTTTTAGTAGAAGTAAGCCTGGTTGAGTTCTGATCTTTCACCTTCTGTTTATATAAGCCAAAAGAACAACTTCTCTTTTATCTGCATTAAGCTTGAGGAAACTCTGGCCCTTCAGCTTACTGATATTTTGGACATACTTCCTCAGTGACTGCAGATATGGTTATTTGGTGACAGAAATATAAACTTCTGTGTCATCAACATAAATATCATGGGAGATGTAGTGACTCTTCCAACCAGTTGTTACATGTAGTAATAGATATTAAATTTAAAAAAATGGCCCAAGGATGACCCCTTGACAAACCCCACATCAGATTTTTATTGCTAAGAATTATTGTTGGTGAAAGAAAATATTGGACAGAATTTAAATTAGTACACAATAAAGAGACATGTTTCATTCAGACATTTCCCAGTAACCATCACTATCAGTATACTTCAAATTATAATGACTATGAAAGGTTGCAGAACAAGCCCAGATTATCATCCCTCTGCCACCATATTTGATAATCAATAGCAGTTTGTTCTGAAATGCTGCTTAGGTTGAACCACTTTGGTCAAACATCCAGAAAACATTGTTGCAGAAGTGTTGTGTCTCATTTGAATGCAGCTGTACTTCGGTTGTCACGACACTAAAATTTCAAACTTGTTACTGTTAAATAATGAATAGCTTTACAATATTATTATCTTATGTTGAAAATTGTGCTGCACATCCAGTCTGTCAATGTGCTGCTGATTGAAATCACGTTTACATGGCTTGAGTTAGCATAGTATTATTCAGCATAAATTAGTGATTGTTCATGCTCAAAAAAAAGTTTGTTGTAAAAAAAAAAAATCTAGAAGTATTTCTCATAAATTATTCTAATTGCTTTAAAGTATTCACCAAACATTAAATATTAAAGTACCATACATATGAAGTTATTTTAAGGTAAATCTGTTTGTAATTCTAATAAAAGCACTAGCAAGTCTGTTTCAGGATACGCTGCAATACTTTGAGCTGCTGGCTTACATAAGACACAAAGGTGTTTTCCTCTTCTGTTGTGCTGAGAAGTGAAGATCTGGTTTGATTATGAGGTGCCTGCTGTGTTACTAAAGCCTGTGATTCAGCACTTTGTTCCTAATCAGTTCTACCCTGAAGCTGAGTGGCTTCTGCTGCCCACTCAGGGCTAATAGAGGACCAGGAGCTGCTCAGCAGCATCCTGCACCAAGAACAGCTGCTTATTGGGTCACTTTTACTGTTATCAGGAATCTCTGGGTTATACTGTAGCTGTGTGTGTGTGTGTGTGTGTGTGTGTGTGTGTGTGTGTGTGTGTGTGTGTGTGTGTGTGTGTGTGTGTGTGTGTAGGAGGGTTTGGGGGGAGTGTCTGCTGTTCAGGGGCAGTTCAGCTTTGAGGGTTTTGGAGCTCAGCAACTTTGGGATTTGTTTGCTACACTAAATGTCACACTTAGGTTTGCTGCTTATTTTTTAAACATCATACACTGAATATTACAAAGAGGTTAAACTGAAGCATCAAGGAAGTCCACAGTGATGTTTGTTTTCAGGCTTATTTGCATTAAGGAAGTTTTTACATATATGTATTTTGCCTTCTAATTTTTTCATAAGCATTCATAATATAGTGAACTAAATATCCTTTTTTTTTTTTTCATCAACTAGTTCCAGAGGAACTGAAGGAATACACCAATAATAATTCTCATATACAGTTAGAATCTACTGTCTAATGCACATTAGATATCATTAAGAGCTGGTTATTGTCTGTGCAGTTCCATTAATGAAATCAGATTTTTAGAGGATGATTTAATGAAGCACATGGGGCCAATCAGAAAGCAAAGCAGTTTGAAGTAATAAAACGTGTCTGAATGTAAGATTGAGCTGAATGTAGTTGATGAATTTAAATAAAAATTTATTTTATTCATGCAAATTTGACCATTACTGATGCTTTTCGTGCAGTTCAATTTTGTTTTAGGAGATTGTTATTCTTCTCTATTCATTACAGCAGTAAGGCTTTAGGAGAACCTGCCTGTTAATCCTCCATACACATAAGCATAAATGAAGGCAATTAAGCATAAGAGAAGGCATTATGGGATGCTTAGTTCCAACTGGGTGTTACTAAACTGGGACCTGAGTATTGTTGTGTAATGTCTCCATTACTTTAGTACTACATCATATTCAAATGGAGATGGCAAATTCCTGCAGGATAATGCATTATGTCACAAAGCTCAAATAACCCTAAGTTGCTTTGTTGGACATATCATAGTCCACTGTACTGCAACGGCTTCCACCAGATCCCAGTCCTATAAAACCCTGCTGGGATGTTGGAATGTAAGACTTTAATTGTGGATGTGCAGCCGACCAATAAACAGTGACTGCATGATTCTGCCATATTCGTGTGGACTGAACTCTGAGGAGCCTTCCTAACACCTTGTTTAATTTGTGGATTTGTATGAATGTAGTGTCTGTTCATCTGCTGTCATTGGTGGCTATGCTAAATGAAGGGCTCTGTTGTTGTGAACCAGCTGTAGTGGAGCAGAGAGCAAGAGGAAAGTGTACACGAGGTGATTGACAGCAATAAGACCCTCTTCCTGGCTCTTATAGATTGTTTCTGACCAAGTGGTGCATTTCACATGACACCGGGATCCTAGGGAGAAGGCAGAGGAGCTTGATTTGTTTTTCACAGTTTGTCTTATATATTAAACTGTCACAACATGGTGACAGTTTTAGTAAATATGTAAAAACATATGTTACATAGTTCCCTTCACAGATGATGAATATCTGATGAACATATTTAGTAGTTCCAATTGGTGTGTGTGTCTGTCTATGTAGTTGATAAAATGTGTTCTTGTCACTTTCTGAGGAGTCAGGAATTAAAACCAGATTTTAGTTTTTATGGAGGGTAATATTAATTGGTTCACTGTGCTGCAGTTGCTAAATAGCATCTAACCCAGGGCTCTGCAGCTGTTAAAACCCAAAGAGCTGTTTTTACCAGCAGTCCAACTAAATAAAACCCATTTAGAGCTGCAAATGCAACGGGACACTTTTTTCAAAAATATAAATATATACTGTAAGTTTAAAAACAAAGAAAAAAAAAGACAAAACCCCCCTAATTTCTAAATATGCAACTTTTTTGTTTTTAAAGGATGTACTCATGTTCTTCTGAGAGACAGACAGAGATCTTGATCACTTTAGCTGATGAAATTTCTCCCTAAAACATACAGTACTTGATCAAGGTGGCATTATGACACCTTGATTCTAGACACTAACAGGTACCATAGATTGGTCAAAATCCGTGAGGGACGGCGGAGTCCCTGCTCGAAATTCCGTGAGAGGTGTACGGAGCCTCGTACCGGAAGCCCGTTGAAAGGCTGTTAACGTTTTTAAACTGTGTGATTCTGAGAGTGAGTGGGAATAAAAATAGCAATAGGTATTTTGTCCCATTTAA
>CAEFZX010020737.1:0-16508 GCA_903066825.1 Alfaro cultratus | reverse complement strand
GGCTGTAATCAAAGCTAAAGGCGGTCCAACAAAATATTAGAGAGTGTGACCATTTTTTGGTGGCGACTTTTTTTTTGTCCAGGCAGTGTATTTAAAACTTGACATGAATTGGTGGGGCAGGACATGAATTCAACATTTTGAACTTTGTCACATTTTGTCACCTCACATCCACATGTTTCAAGAAACAATGACACACCAAAGTGGTGTGGTGTACAGAATAAAAGAAAGAAAATGGTGGAGGGATTTCAAAGATTTCTGACAAATAGAAATGTGAAATGTGAGGTGTTCATTCAAATAAATGTGTAAATTCTCTACTGGCATGATGCTGCCACCACCATGTTTTCAGGGTGAGGTGTAGCGTCAAATGAACTTGACTTGAGACATGAACTGTGTTTCCATTGACCATATAATTGCACAAACTGGAATCCCCAAAATAAATTTGTGCAATGGAAACATGCTAATTAAAAAAGAAAAAAAGAAAGAAATCATGTTTTTCGATAAGCTTTTGCACTAGGAAGAGGTGATTTTCTTTTGGCCATGTCAAAATTAATGTCATCTGCAAAACTACAATGGAAACACTTATGTTGCATCCTAAGTCATGCGATCACCAACCGGATGTTACTACTGGCAGAAATAAGAAAGAAGACGAGGATGATGACCTCGCTTGTCATTTAATGACTTAACACCACAATTGTGAAATAGTTTTTTTGACATTAGGGGAATATGGTTCAAGTTTTACTCGCATTTGTAATGGAAACACAGCTATGTTTGCTGACCAGTAAAATACATTCCAGTTTGTGGTTGTAATGTGACAAAATGTGGAAAAGGCTAAGGGGGTTGAATACTTTTCATTAATTGTGATGTTGTATTTTGCCTGACCCTCTCCAGACTGTGAAAGGAGGCTACTCAGAGACCAGAATCGAGAAGAGGATCATAATCACTGGAGACGACGATGTGGACCAGCATCAGGTGAGAGACAGAGTCCTGGAGACTTCTGCTCTGTGTGTCTGAAAGCGCTGGAGGATGCTGATCGGTGTGCTGGGGTTTCTCTGGCTCCAGGCGCTCGCCATGGCGATCCAGGAGGCCAAGCAGCAGCATCCTGACATGCTGGTGACAAAAGCAGTGGTCATCAGGGAAACAGAGTCTCCCACAGAGGAGCAGCGGAGAGCAGAGGTAGACCATCTTTACCTCTTCTGTTCTGTTGTCTAAATATTCCATCCATCTTTTTGCCCATTGTTACAGATAAAGGGGCAGTATTATATAAATGTAACTTTTTATAACGTTATTCCCTCATCAAAAACATACCTGCAGTTTCCTTGATTCTTTTATGCATGTTTGAGAAATGCTTTAATCTACATTTTTTTATGTATTTATTTTGAACATGATAGTTGTATAAAACAACACATGAACAAGGTTTGCAAAAGAAGACACATATTTTTTTGTACCACAATAAACCTAACATTCTCGTAAAGGAGTAGAAAGAAGTAAAAAACTTATGATCTCCGACCCCAAGACAACCAGTCCGGGGTCAGAGGGTCTAACCTTGATTGCTCCAAAGCTCCACCTATTACAGTATTTATATCAGGAGATCCATCTTTTCATAACAAACTGTCTCGACATGGTGACAGTTTGAACAAATACAGAAGGAAATATATTTTTGTAAAAGTTATAGACTGCAGCTTTAAGTCATATTTGATATATAAAGGATTTTTATAACAACTGAAGGTTACAGAGTTACTTGATTGTGCTTTATGATGACACTATGTGCCTGGATAATACATAATGCTGCCCCTTTAAGGAAGTTAGAGTGAATCACAGAAAACATCAAACACTGTCCAGAACCTTCTACAAAGTTTTTCAGGTTCTTCATTTTTGTCTCTCTGCAGTCCTGATCCCAGGACATGATGGCATCTGAGATGGGGGGTCAAGGGGCAGGAGAGGACCCTCCAGCAGAGAGTCTCCTGCCCCACCAAGCAGCATGCCACCACCCTTCTGCCCCCCCCCCCCACCCCTCCCTCTGTGACACACAGACACCTGAACAAACTGCCTTCCATGAAGCAGCAGATCTCCCGTCCTTTCCCTTTAGACTAAACCAACTGTGACCCGGCCTGGACACCCCCCACTCACCCCCAACCCCCTCTAGGACCATTCAAGCCCCCCAGTTCCTTCGAAAACGGGAAACCATCTTCAGTTTGGAAGGTTAAGCACCGAAACGGACACCCCCACCACCTCAGAAATGGAACTGCTTCCTGTTTGAACGTCTGCCGTCACTTCCTCCTCCTCGCTTTGGTTCAACAAACTGCTGTCTTATTAGCTTTTTACATTTTTACCTATAGAGGATCTAATTTATGTTCAGTGTTTGCCTGTTTATGAATTATATCAGATGATTATAATCTGCATGACTCAAATAATAATAGCAGAGGGAATGAGAACACATATTAAAGCTCTGCAGAGACGCGGCCCATAGAAACGCTGACGGTTGGTTGGGCTGCTGGTTCTGGTCCAGGAACCAAACATCCTCATCCCACCATGACTGTTTAGCTTTAGGTGACGGCAACAAAGGCAGCGCTGCTCACCGTTGTAGGACTTGTAGAGGAATTTTTAATATAAATATTACGTGTTCTAAGTTTTACAAATTTGATGGTATATTTTTACTTTTTACTTACTTGACTTTGGTTTAACCTGAACTTCTTGTGTTTTTTGAATATTGCAGTGATCTTTTTTGTTCTCTTTGACTTGTCTCGATGCTGATACACTGGAGGTTAGCGCATCGTAAAGAGAGGTTATGGCCATCAAGCTACAAAAGGTTTTAAAACTTTACAGTTTGGAAAAAACAAACAAAAAAAAAAGGGTGAAATTTTCTACCGTTATGATTTAAGAGTTAAATACTTTTCATCTCAGCCTCCTGGCGCACACTTGCAGAAATGACCAGTTTGGAAACTGATGCAGAACAATTCATCACTTTTATAAATCTAATTTTGTTTTTAAAAAATAATTTAGTTGAGAAATACTTTACCACTTACTACTTTCAATTTTTCCCACGATGCCGTCATATTCAAAGTCGTCAGGCCATGAAAGGCCCTTGCTGAGCCATGCCTGTCTCACTTAGAAAGCTGTCTATAGCTTTCACTCTCGTGCTCAACCCCTCCCTCTTGCTCTCTGCTATGCTACAGCTGGTTCACCACAACATAAAGCTAGTTATCATATCCACCGAAGACAGTGGGTAAACAGTTTGCTGTAACAGTAAGTTGTTTCTCTGTCGTTAGCACATCGAGCAACGCTTAAGATTGATTGCCAGCGCTAAGCTCCGCCTCCTGGCTCTGTTTTTGAGATTTTGCAGTCCATATAGCTCCAGCACTAACTGTAAGCAAATTTTGTTGAACTGCAGCTCAAAGAAACCTCTTCCTGCAATCAATGCACAATTTGGAGGTGTGTGCTACTAATTGCCAGCTGAGATCCCTTAATGTTTGTCCATATTTATTTAAATTCTCAGATTTCATGGCTCAAAACCAGCATTAATTAAAAGTCTCGTATTTGTCCAGTATGAAGTATGTTTTGGTTATGTGAAATGCAACGCAAAAAATGCCTTTTCCTCCAGGTTACCTGCAATTTGGAGGTGTGTGTGCTACTTCTCTCCAGCTATGTCTAAATTTTGTTCACATTTATTTAAATTCTTTGATTTTTTTGAGACAAAATAGCATTAATTGAAAGTCTTGTGTGTGTCCAGTACGCAGTATGTTCTGGTTATATCCTACGATAAATATGTTACTCTTTAGCGGATTCCCTACCATGTTTATTCTGCTAACCTTGTACAATGATGAATAGCGGACGCAATTCCAAGTCCTGGTAGGAGAATATTAATCAGAGGTGTGCTAAATAACAGTAGCGACTGTGATGTTTAAAATAATTTCTAGTTTTGGATCATATTATTTCAACACTCCCTGAAAAGTTGAAAAGCGCCAGATTAACTCTGATCTCTTTGCTTTCTGTCGGATTAATTCTCCAGTTATGATGTGACTTTGGACTTTTGCTTGAAAGGAGCTGTAAACATGAACGCCCCCTGTTCTCCCCAAAGACACAACGCCACGCAAAAATGTTCAACCCCGTAGAGCTCTCTCACATTTGAACACATCTGCACAGTTCAGAGTGCTGTGGTCATGATGCGGCAAAAGGGTCAAACCAGACAGGAAAAGGTGAGCGCATATAAAGATGCCCTGTCACATATATCTATATGTTCTAAGTGAACTTTTCATACTATACTATGCATCACAAATCAGACATGAAAACCCTCTCGGAGGCGCCGCTACCCCTATTAACCATCTAAGTCTGTGCCGCTGTCAGCCGAGGTGGTGTGGCGCACAGCTTCTGAGGTTCCGCAATAAGCCGCCGTCTTTCCCATCCTCTGTCCTCTCAAGGGAGAAAACTGTGAACCCTCACATGAACCGAAGCGTAACCAAAACCTAGTAATGAGACACAGCTGTGGAGCGAGGAGCTTCCCCAACACGTGTGATCGTGTCATCGTCCCCGCCCGAAACTGTTGACCTGCTGTAGACGTGTCTGGGAATGAGGTTCTAAACCTGCTGACTTGTATATTCTATTTTACTGTTTTATTTTCTATCGGTCACATGACACTGGACTGTTGTGAGAGCACTTTGCTTCTGCGAACCGCTGGAGAAGCCGCTGCCGAGTTCAGTGAAGGCATTGAGAAGTCAAGCTGACGAAGGTCCGGATTCTTTGTGTAAATGGAATGGATCAGAAAGTGATAATCTAATGGACAAAGGTGCAATAGAGATAAGAACATAAAATGGGTGCCTTAAGTTTTGGAGTTGATTTTATGGGAGCCCTCATCAGCTGAAAGCATCCGAGATGAAACAAAGCGAACCAGAAAGAACTACTGACTTTAGAAAGTGGACAAGAGGCGATTCAGAATTCAGCGTTTTGTTGAAACTGTGGCAGTACAGATCCTGGATCAGGAGGTCGACTCAGCGAAGGCCATCAAACCGCTGTACCGTTCAGCCTCCACCTTCAGTCCTCCACTGCCGTTGGCTCTACATTCCTCTAGTGCTTGGTGGCGTGTATGTGCTGTGTTTGCATTCAGTTTCGACAGGAAACAAACCTGCATAAATAAATGTGTCACTATGATTCAAATTGTGTCTCGGCTTTTACAATGAGGGGAAATATATATATGTGTTTTCATTAAACATGCTGCCTTCTTATGAAATCTATGGCATTCAACATGAGCAACAATGTTTAATATTCAAAATGGGCAAAGATGACTGCAGAGCAGCAGACCATACATTCCTAAGGTCTTGCTGCCATCTAGTGTCTTTTCTGGAGCTAAACAAGCAAGGGATTAAAAGTAACTGCGTTTTTTCTGAGTATCAATAGGAAAATATATATATATAAAACACACTTTAGTCAATTCTGTACAAAAAAATATCAGGATTTAGATCATCCTTTCAATAAAAAATAATTGTTGTATTTAACCATGTTTACTGCATTAATTAGATGCAGCAAAGTTTGCTGCAATCACATAAGAAGTAAGGTTTTTGCAGGAAAATGCAAAAACTGTGGTACCTTGAAGACAAGTACTTTCTGTTATAGCAATTTTTTTTAAATTTTTTACTGTAAGAGGATTTCTGTGATAATGGATCCAAAATAAAACTAGAGGGAGACTGATTGTATACTGACTATACAGTGAACTTCTTAAATTCCCCCATATCTGATCAAGTTTACATACTTGTGTTGGTCTAGCACATAAACTCCTAATGAAGCACATTGTTTGTTTTTCCAATGTGACAGAATGTGAAAAACATGACATGAATTCATTTCCGAGAAGAGATGAATAATAAATGACGTTGCATTACATTTCTTGCAGGATGCAGAGCTAATGGAAGTCTAATGGCAGACCAAAATGTCTGCACATCTCAGGCTAATTGGTCTGAATAGTTTAAAAGGTACTTCAGAACTTCCTTTCCCCTTTGTGTTACACGTTTGAGAGGAAACAGACAAAATAATTGAAACATCACTCCTTAATCTGTTTCACTTCAAACAGCAAATGCACTTAATAGATAAAACAAAGGAAAGGACATATAAGTAGCGGAAGTGGAAAAAAAAAGTCAATGTCATTCTCAATGACACTGTCTTTAATAAAGTGAGGAAAACCTGATTTTATTTATGTTATAAATATGAACAACTTGCTTCACACAAAAAAAAGATTAAAGAATGAGTTAAGATTACTTTTCTCTAGCTAACTGCCTGTCTGTGTAGCTAGCTCGATAAATAGCCAGCTATCTATTTGTCTCAATAGCTATTTATGTAGCTAGATAGATACAGGGTTTCACTTCACCTACGATGAACAGCTGGTCAGTTAAAGCTTGAATGTTCCAACAGGTCAGTGATTCCAGGTACCTTTGATGAAAATGTGAGGCATTGCTTTCAAGTCAAATTCCTGTTTTAAAAATCATTCAGACCTGAAAACAGTAAACAAAATCATAAAAAGCCAAAAAATAAAAATAACATTCATGCCCATGCATGAGACTACATTGTTCCATGATATTAGAGATCAGCTCAAAACTAAACCATTGCAGTAGATTTTGTAGCAAGCTCTTCCTTTATGTTGGTATTAAGAGACCCACAGCTTGGTGTTGTTCTATAAATCAGTTATCTTTATTCACACGGTATAAACAACAAACAGCAACAGAGGGACGCCTCCTGCGGAGCGGACAGTTAAAGCAGTACATCTCTGAAGGGCCGACAGACAGAAGCATAGACACAGGGCTGTTAATGGTTCAGCATACAGAGACCTGCCGGATGCATGGACCTCACATGTTCCTAAAGCCATTCAGTCTCTTTGCGGTTGGACAGTAGAGAGACGACGAGTACAGTCATGCTGAGCAACATTAACTACAGTATGAAACAAGAGTCGTTTACATAAAAACAGAGTAAATCATCTCTTTAGAAAGGTTTCTTTTTATATAAATGATCTGAAGTGTACAAAACTGTATTTTACACATTTCTTGATGCATGATCCCCAGTAGCCTACAGTACATTTCCCTTCATAGTACTACAAACTACTTAACTGGATTACAAGCTACAATGAGACTGCAGCGTTGTCTGAGCAGCGCGGCAGTCCCACATGGCATCAGGAGACGATGGAGAAAGGAAAAAATCAGCAGCATTGTCCTTTACTCAGAACATCCACCTAAAAAACACACCTGGTCTCATAAATTGCCCATTTCTAACCTTGGTAATGTCGACAAAGGATGTCGCTTCCCTCTTCCTCCTCCCAACCCAAACCTAGCAATGTTTGATGTCATTCCACCTGCGCTTGAACGCCGCCGCCGCCGCTGCAAAGTTCTATGCTTCTAGTGTTTTTGATATTCTCGCGATAAGTTAAGGCTCTTTAAGGACCTGAGGATTCTGAACATATGATGAGGCACACAGAAGGCAAAGAAGAGCTCTAGACACAGGGCTAACTGAAAGAATGAAGGGCATGAGAGACAGCCAAGAGGATCCTGCAATCAGTGGAGCTCAGGGGGCCGAGGTGGAGGGCCCTGGAGAGAGGCCCTCCACTGCATGTCATCAGGATTTGTCTAAATATTTCATCAGGTTCCTGGTGTTTGAGGATGGGCACTGAAAATATGTGCTAAACCTGTAGCCTCAAATGTCTGTCTCGGCTATTTTTAAAGGGTTGATTCAGAATTTTTAAAGAATTTCTACGAACCTATCAACAATAGTATTTGTCGTAAACAGAAATTTAATTGCAGTTTGTAGTAAAGAGACGAAACTAGAGAGGATGGAAGACTATGAGTTTGTTTTAGCATCTCACACTCAAAATGATCAGATTTGTGGAATCCAACACTAATATAAGCAGATATTAAACATCTATATTTTGATTAGAAACCACTGTTTTGCTTGTTTTTGTTTTCTCAGGAAACTGAAGTTGTTTGCATCGACCTGATCGTCAGTCCTTTGGAAAGATTTGTGGACAAGTACAAAACCTGAACAAGGCACAGAGACACATGTCCCATGCAGTTACCTAGGTGACAACCTGCAGTAATATCTCCAAATAGTTAACACCACTCTTAGCAGATGTAGCCTACAATTCTCTGACTGACTGTAGACATCGTTCAGCTGGGAAAACAGAAACAAACTTAACAAATGTTAGTTGTAAGACTTGTCAGTTAATATTCAATAAAAGCTTAGTATGCCATTGATGTCAACAGTTTTAGATCGAGCTGTTTTCAGTGGCTCAAGTCGGCTAACACGGGTCAGTTAGACTAAAGGTTCCCACACACACACTGGAGGTAGACTCAAAGCAGACGTATGCCGGACACATCTCTCCCCAAAGGAACATTTTACAATTGTACTCGGTGTGGGACAGTAAAATGCTTGGCGGGGATCATTGAAATGCTTTGTAGGCGCCAATGAGCTGCTAAGGTTGGGATTCGGAGTAAACAGTAGTCATGGATGCTACACTACCATTCTGTGCCTCAGTAACGTGTGCGGTGGCTGCCTAGGACGGGAAGACATGGAGCTAAGAGCCAAAATAGCTCATTAAGCTAATTAGTATCCATTTGGATTGTGGGAAATGAAGGAATTTGTCAGGAGGAATGCAAGCAATCGGTACGCTCAACTATGAAATCACAACCGTCCTGCGTGACTCACAGAACACAAACTGCATGCCCTCCTATATGGAGCATGAAGTGTCAGACTTTCACCACTGAGTTGTTTTTTTTTTTCTGATAGCATCTTCATAAAACTTCACTTCAAAATATCTGAACTACCTTTTTAAAATGGTTACAACTAGTATTTCTCAGATTTTTTTTTATTCTACCACTTAGCTT
Organism: Alfaro cultratus; assembly: GCA_903066825.1. Taxonomy (NCBI): domain Eukaryota; kingdom Metazoa; phylum Chordata; class Actinopteri; order Cyprinodontiformes; family Poeciliidae; genus Alfaro; species Alfaro cultratus. Next base: position 7,659 of record CAEFZX010020737.1, on the reverse strand, counting down.
TTACTTGGACTTTGGCTTGATAGTCTTTAAGGTAGATGCTCAAAGAGGCAAAAATCACCATAATCATTCCTTCTATCCAAAACTCTATATGTGGTTCACTGAATCATATAGTTATTACATAACTCCATAAATTTATTGTGAGTCTTCAATGAGTTTTATTAATGCATCAAAATATGCTGATTTAAATAAATAAATACATAAATTACTTAAGCCATATCTAGATTCTTATCCTGAAAAAAATTTCTTGACATAAATGATGGAACTTCAAAATGACTCATATACTGCACCGCAGCAGTGGACTTTACACAATTGTTACTCAAATATTGTAGCAATGCTGGAATAATATTTCTTGTCTAGTTCTGCCCTACCTGTCTGCCTTGATGGGGATCCACCCACCTCCGCATGCTCAGTGCTTGGACTGGCTCCAAATTATGGCAGCTCAACCTTCTTTTTGATTAATTTAGCTAATAAGTAGTTAACCCTTAAGGGGAACAAATAGTGCATTGAAGGTTCACACCCCAGGTGGACTGTTCGTCCATAAACATAAAAAAAGATGACAAGCAAGATTTGAACTTCTAACATTGTTGTCTCGGTATGTGAATACCCAAATCTTCTGCAGCACAGTGAGGATAAACAAATGAAGATTTGGCATTAAAAATAAAATAATAATAATAAAAAAAAAACTTCAGATAGTCTCTCTCTTCACCTCTTAACAGCTTAGACCTCAGACTTTAAGACTAAGTTACTTATAGATTTTAGGGGAACTGCTTTGAGCGACAGGTTACGCTCATAAAAGCGACTCTGAAAACGTTTGTATCTTGGATGTCACTTCTGACACTAAAAACTTAAAAAGGAATAGTTCTTTGAAGTGGGTTTTTGAAGTGGGGTTTGCTAAGTGGCTATGGCCAAGCAATACCTCACCCAGGCCTCCGCTTTGATGACAGTAGGTGTTGGCTGGGAAACCAATCTCTGTTTAATCAAAGAGAAAACTGTAAGCTTCAGATGTGGCGTTAAAGCGGTCTGAAGATATCTGATCGTACCTGATGACGGGTGGAAATGCAATCCAAATGTTTTCAGGATGGTTTCTCTCAGACCATTTTAGGTGGTCTGGGACAAATGAGTTTAGCAGTTTGAATTCAGACCTGGGACACCAAACAACACCAACTAAACTGATGAGACTCTCCTCAGTCGGCTGAGTTATGACAAGGAAATCTCAGAGTTAAAAAATTCCTTAAACAGCAGCGTTAAAATCAGGCACTGATCTTTATTAGTTAAGGACGATGAAGAGACCACTTTTTTCTTTCGATTAAAGGTTTTTGATCTCTCTTGTCACATCTGTTAAGCAATAGATTTCAGTTATCCAAGTTTTATATCCCATACAATTCTAATTCAAAACAAATGTGATTTAAAGCTAAGTCAGGAATGATCACATCTCAACAGAACCCTACATAAAAACCCCTAATCAAGACTGCTGCCATGAACAAGCTTCTGACATCTTTCTGACCATAATATTTGACTATTCTTTGTATCAGAAATGGTGCACAGTTTATTTGAAACGGTTGGTTCTCAACACAGAACCAGCTTTAAAATATAGTCATCCTCCAAGTTTGCCTCACAGATTTAGTCTCAATTAATTAATTTAATTAATTCCAATTTATGTTTACAATTACAATGATATAACTCTGTTATCACAGGGCAGGAAACGGAACAACAGTCTGACAGAGGCCACTGCAGCAAAAACAACAAATGTCAGAGCTCTATATTTAAGTTTCAGCTGGGCTTCTTGAACCTGTTCTGGCCAGAAGAAATGATTACAGTGAGTGTATAATTTCATAGGCTAATGTTTGTGCCATTTGAGTATAATAGTAACAGAGGAATAATTGTTTATGTTTTCACTCTGCAGCAGCTGAAGTAGTCTATTCTCATCATTTTAAGCTAGCTTGAGCTTTTTTTGCAGCTTGCTGCTGATTATGAGGCGATAAAGCATTAGAGTTTACAGTCTGATGCTACTCCTCCCTTTACACTGAAAAAGGGACACCTTGGCCAGTAATGTGAACTGGGCACGATGCTTACATATAGTCTTTGAAAAAAAGAAAGTACACCCCCTCTAATTTCAAGAGCTTTGTGTATTTCGTATGTATCTGGGGATTTGAGGGTTTACCATTTTTGTATTTTAACATTTTCAATTTTGATATCAACTTGGTGGAAACTGGTGTAGCACTAATGGTGTGCTTTCATTATGAAAACACTGTAATAAATACACTGGAATGAGGAAAATATCAAAGTGATAAGTTGTGTTTTATCTTAAAAGACAGATGGGGAACTGTTGAATCATGTTCTTTACTTTCAGACTGTAAAACGGGACAATGCCATTTTCCATGCATTGAACTCTTCTCACCCCTGAAGCCAAGGCCATCTACAAAACCATTAAGAAAACAAAAATCTATAAAAGCTCAACATGTCATACAAAAAGATGCATATAAGACTTTTTTTTCCTTTACGTTTCTTTTATGAAAGCTGCTTTGGTAACAACATAGTGACGACATCGGTCAATCTCCTCCACCTGGCCTGTGTAGCTGACAGGGATTCCTTGTCTGTCCTCTCCATGGCATGTTTGGACATTTTTACCGTCAGTGTCTTCCCTCTGCCGCTAAAATCTAAATGAATGGATCTAGTTACACCGGAGTGGGCTGCGTTTGTGTTCCCACCCGATAGCTGTCTCCACGTTAGATGCAACGTCTGCTGTGAGCCATTTGTCATAAAGATGTTCGTGCTGTGAAAGACAGAGCTATTGTGCTGAGGGCCGACAGCGTGGAGACCTTGGAGGCCGAGCCCACCGCGTTGGGGCCTGGAGGGGGACAGAGAGCAGAAAGGATGTTAGTCGGATCCATACTGGGGGAAAAAATCACTTTCTAGCATTTCATCTACAGATAAGGATTCAAATTGCTTCAACGTTTCCTGCATTTTGTCACAGTACAACCAAGGATGATAACACATTTTGCTAGACAGTAAATTGTCCTAGGAATTATTTCTATAAACAATAATATTGTTGTTTTCAGACCATTTCCAAGTAGAATATTCATAATGGCATAATAATGCAAGTTTGCCCCCACAAAGAATAAAACATTAATTTTGTACAGACCAGTGGCACTGAAAAGTATTCTAAACATCCAAACTAAAACACAACGATCAAAAACAATTAACAACACAAAAATATAAAACCAACACAAAACAGGGGCCATAAATGAAATGGATCAATAGACTCTGTAAACAAAATTGCCCTTCAAAAAATATTAATTGTGAGGATGAAAATTATTACGCTTATTTTAATCTATCATGCGGTTAATTCATTAATTGCTTATTGCGATGGACTTATGTACAGTCACAAGGATCATTGTAATTTATTATAATTTTATGTGAGAGACCAACTTCTTTTATCTTTTCTTTTTACTTCACTGCACAACATATTAAAGCATGATTTTCTTTTTTTACAATTGAAAAACTGAAAAGTTTAGCCTCATTCACTCTAACACCCTTATTGTGTTGGTTTATTAAACTGTGAAAAAGTACAAAACAGTGGTTGTACAATCAGGAAATGTTCAAGATATACAAATACTTTTGCAAGGTGATGCATTTAACCTGAGGCCATTTTTCCTCCAGCAGATATTTTTCCTACTCTGGCTTCATCTGGAGAAGACAATGGTCGAACTGTTCTGGCAATAACACGACCAATGGGCCAACTGGCAGCATCTAGCTCGTTACTGACCTGCTATCTTGGGGATGGTGATCTGCTTGCTGCTGCTGCCGTCCCCTCCCTCTCCAAACGGCTTTATCTGGATGATATAGTCCTCGTCGGTGGGAAGAGCGAGCTCCACCGAGGTGGTGTTGGTTTCCATGACGCTGGGCCGGCTGTGTCGATTCTTCTTATAGAGCACCTGCAGATGAGATTAAGTGGGGAGTTGGGCGCGCCATGGCAACAGGGAGAACTTTCTGATGAAGTGTAAGAGCGACGTGCTCACTTTGTAACCAGTCACTTCGGACTCGTTCTCCAGGGCTTTGACGTGCTCCCAGTTCAGGATGATCTTGGAGTTTGATGTGTTCCACATGACTTTAACCGGAGGCTGACTGGGAGCTACCAGGGAAGAGGCCACATTATTCTCCTCAAACAAAGGCTTGACATTTAAACTGCACATGGTGAGTCAGACATTTACATCCACCTATCAGTAGCATGATCCTTTTGGGCTTTTTAAAAAAATGTCAAGTGAAGAATTGGGTTCACATATTTGAATTTGTGAATTTAGCTTCCGCTAATGCGCTAATAGCAGAGTTAACTTTTTGAAAAGTCCTTTTGCTAACATTTAGCGCACCTAGCTTCCCTGAAACGTATTTTTCCAGATAAATTCTGTACAGCTCATTTACTTGGTAGTTTTGTAAACATTTAGTTGAGTAAAGTTTTTATGAGTTGACGCCTTGGCCAGGAATTCTTAAAGATATTTGTATACTTGTAAAGACAGTTTCTGAAGCTGTTCCATTTCCTCTCCTCATATTCCCTTTTTTTCCCCAAGAAACTTTATGGGGCAAACCACAAACAAATGCATTACAAAGAAAAAAAATGACCAATAAACAAATAGGTGCAAAATTCAACTTCTCCTAAATACCGTGTTGGTGTTAGCACTTTAGCGTTAGTGCTTTAGGGCTAGTGAATCTAACATTTAGTTAGCTGTGCCCACCACTGTTTATGTTTAAGAACAACAGAAGCACATTAACTGTATAATGAAAGTACAACTTGCTAGGGAATCATTATCACCAAATATTATAGAAAAATAGATCCATGGACTTTTTCCAGACATTTTTTGCATTCAAATGTCAAGAATGTTAGAAAAGCACCTCACAAAACATGGAAATCTGAGTCTGGAAAAGTATGTCATTTTTAAAACACAAAATTAGTCGGAAACCTAAAAACTTTCACCAAAGAACATGACATTCATGCTGATGATAAGTGGATGCAAAGCTCAGACTAAGTGTGGTACTTGCGTGGTTTTTTGGTGGTCACGTTGACGGTGGTGCTGGGGGGGCCCGTTCCGGCCGTGTTATAGGCCCTCACTGAGATGTGATACGCCGTGCTGCCTCTCAAGCCGCCGATGACGCTGGACGTCTGATTCCCAGAGGTTCTCTGCACGCTGGCCGTCTCCTCCCGTTCGCTTCTACTCCAGTACCTGAGCTGAAAGGCAAACAGGGCAGAGCAGGGGGCAGACGGTGAGCGCACCCTAAAAGCTTTCTGCTGCCACAGCGTCAGCGGAGAGCGAACTGAACACAGGGACATGTGAACTCGACCGCATGGAAGATGTGAACCGGTCTGAAAACAGCAGCATGTCACAGCACAGGATGTGGTTTGGAGGCTTTCTTTGTTTCGAATAAATCAATAAAAAAAAATTTAAAAGTACACATATAAACACACGCACAAAAAATCAATGTTTCAAAATCTCTCTTTGATAAGAGAGAAGTTTACACTTTTAAAAAAATTCCACCACTTTATGCTATTCTTCCATATTCCCTTATGTGCTTACATATTATATCAATTTTATAACATCATATCTCATTTAGAAAACATAATTTTGCAACAAAGGAAAACAATCACATAAAGGCCGACCAAAGGATTCCTGGTCAAGCCTAAAAATGCTACAAATACAAACTGTTTCTCAAGAATAATTTTTTTAAATTGTTTTTTTTAATTTATGCAAACAAAAGAATGATTTTTTTCAGGGCCTTGATTCCAATAATAAGAATAAATAAAAAGATATGAACAAAGTGAGCCTGAAGCTGCTGTCTAAAACTGTTTTGTTGTGTGGATTAGAAGCTAATGCTGTGTCCCTGGGAGTGTTGCATCACTACTCTAATCAGGCCCCGTTGAACCACTTAGGTAAGCAACAAGAGAAACACACTTAAACCCACAGGCTGGGGACTGGGCTTCACCATTATGCATGCAGCAAGCTATTATCTCACATGCCCAAGGTGCAGGAGCCTGAAACACTCATCAATAATAGAGGAGAACAAGATTCAGCAGTGCCAGTCGCTGTATGCACGCTCTCACACACACACACACACGCACACACACACACGCACACACGTCCAGCGGGCCGGGCCTCACCTCATAGCCCAGCACTCGCCGCTTGCTGGCGTTCCAGGGCAGAGCCTTCCAGGACACTTCCATCTCGGACGCAGAGAGGCTCTTGGCTCGGATCCTGGTGGGAGCTCGGCCCGGCTCTGGAGTTATCATATAAATATATATATATATACAGTATATAAAAAAAAGATTCCAGGAGTGACGGTTAGCTTTGTAGAGGGAACATCCTCAGAGTTTCAAAGCCGCTTCCTTCCTCTATTGCAAACATTAAAACAAGATGGAAGCGGGGTCAAATAGTCAACATGCTGAAAGAGAAAGAGCTGTAGTGTGTGTAGTGTGTGTAGTGATGTGTAGTGTGTGTAGTGTGTGTAGTGTGTGTAGTGATGTGTAGTGTGTGTAGTGTGTGTAGTGATGTGTAGTGATGTGTAGTGTGTGTAGTGATGTGTAGTGATGTGTAGTGTGTGTAGTGATGTGTAGTGTGTGTAGTGATGTGTAGTGATGTGTAGTGATGTGTAGTGTGTGTAGTGTGTGTAGTGATGTGTAGTGATGTGTAGTGTGTGTAGTGATGTGTAGTGATGTGTAGTGTGTGTAGTGATGTGTAGTGTGTGTAGTGATGTGTAGTGATGTGTAGTGATGTGTAGTGTGTGTAGTGTGTGTAGTGATGTGTAGTGATGTGTAGTGTGTGTAGTGATGTGTAGTGATGTGTAGTGTGTGTAGTGTGTGTAGTGATGTGTAGTGTGTGTAGTGTGTGTAGTGTGTGTAGTGTGTGTAGTGTGTGTAGTGATGTGTAGTGATGTGTAGTGTGTGTAGTGATGTGTAGTGTGTGTAGTGTGTGTAGTGATGTGTAGTGATGTATAGTGTGTGTAGTGTGTGTAGTGATGTGTAGTGATGTGTAGTGTGTGTAGTGTGTGTAGTGTGTGTAGTGTGTGTAGTGATGTGTAGTGTGTGTAGTGTGTGTAGTGATGTGTAGTGTGTGTAGTGTGTGTAGTGATGTGTAGTGATGTGTAGTGATGTGTAGTGATGTGTAGTGATGTGTAGTGATGTGTAGTGTGTGTAGTGTGTGTAGTGATGTGTAGTGTGTGTAGTGATGTGTAGTGTGTGTAGTGTGTGTAGTGATGTGTAGTGTGTGTAGTGTGTGTAGTGTGTGTAGAGTGAGTTTGTATTCAGCTTCCCTGAGTCACTAAAGAGCCACATTGGGCTCCAACTACAACTGGAGCACAATCAGGTTTACACTCTCCACCTGCTTTTAGCATCTAGAAACTAAAATCTTTACAAAGTAGCTTGTGGTCAGCAGGATTATAATAGTTTTTTAAAAATTATTATTATAGTTTAGTTTTATTTTGTTGTGACTTATTTATCTGATTCAGTTAGCTTTAATTAGTTGTTTGCTAGAATTTATTAGTTTAGTTCTCATTTAGTTTTTATTAGTTATAGTAGTATCTTTAATTTTTATTTAAATAATTTTAGGGACAGAATTCATAGGTAAAAGCATTGAACAGCTGGATGCACACTGAGTGTTACCTAATTATATATAT
>CAEFZX010020735.1:0-35511 GCA_903066825.1 Alfaro cultratus | reverse complement strand
ACTACTCCTCAAATAACCGTCTTTTATACTGTCTTAAATTTTTTAAAATCTTTTGGAGAAATATAAAAAATAAATTTAAAAAAACCTTATTTTTTAAAAAAAAAAAAAAAAAAAAAAAAAAAAAAAAAAGAGAGAGAAAAAAAACCTTCAGTCTCTAGATTAAAAGTGCACCGACTGCAGTTTTCTGGCTGATCTTTAAAAAGCCTGACCTGCCGATTCTGGTCACAGCCGATTTCTTTTTGTCTGAAAAGTCACTAAATATAGTGACAAAGTTGGCAACAGTTAACCACTGCCAGAATTACTTAGGAGATCCATTTAATGGCGTTAAGTTAACCTTTACTGAAGCTGATATAGTTTAATCTGAGTCTGAATTGCATTTCGCTGCATCTCCATTTCATGTCCCCTCCATCCTCCAAAATGACAGCATATTGAAAGCTCTTTTCTGCTAGATCCTAAGACTCCATACAGAGCACGAAACCAGAGCAGGACTGCATTTATCACTGCACATCAGCCTTACGGGATCTCTGCCGGGGCCTCGGGATCACTCCGCGAGTTAACGGCGTGAAACCCTCAATGCAGCCTGACAGGTTCTGTCAGCAAACAGCAGCGGCGGCGGCTCGCTGCAGTCGCACGGACTTCACAAAGGCCGTCCTGTACCGGCGGCGGAGCGATTATTAATGGAAGCGGAACCGCTCGGTCTGGACTCTCTACCTGTGAGCCTCCGCTGAATGACGGATCTGTCTGTGTAACCCAAAGCAAACAGGACGAGACGACCAAAATCTGCTCTTCTGGAGGTATCCATGACAACCTAGTTATTTTTCCATTTCTGCCCCCCCAAAATCCTTTCATAATGGGAACTTTCTTGGCATGCTAATGAGTCAGCAATGGATCTAAATGGCCAAATGATTTTTGATTTCAATCGTGTCACATCTGCTCCCTCGGCTTTAATAGCTGCTGGGGTGTTTTTCTGCTTAGATCATAATGGGCCTCAATAAACTCAGAACAGAACACGAGCTTGGGTTCCCCCTCCTCCTCCTGCTTCAATGTTTGCTTATGCAAAACAGTTTGGTTTTTTTTACATTTGCTGGTATTTAACAACAGATTTAGCAGGTATAAATGAGTTCGTACAGATAACAGATTTTTATTAGATACTGATAAAAAACATAATCAGGTAAGAACCAGACATCACTTTCACTGCATCCCTTTCTTCTGCCCTCTGATTGGCCCCCATATGGAAACTGATCAGTGTCAGGATTACCCGCTTTACCTCCTAAACCCCCTCTTCTTCTTCTCCCAGGGGTAGAGTCATCGCAGATGCCTGGCAACCTGGAGGACTCTTTGTTACTGCAGACAGAGTCACTCCACAGCAATATTAACTCCCCCCAGCAGGCTCAGTCCCCTTTGTTATTGTCCTCTGGAGCTCTATAAGGATCACTGAACATCTTACAACTTCAGGGAGTTTATGAACGTTCAGATTAAAAAAATAAATAAATTTTAAAAAACGAGGTGGAGCGAAAATGCTTCAAACACAAAGCTGACACATCCATTTTGTTAGGCTTTGATTTACAGCTGAAGAAGAACAGAAATGATTGGTGTCAGAGTGCTGAGGCAACATGTCACGTTTGACTGCTCAAAAAACCCCGAAAAGATTCCCCTGATTCAGTCTCTGCTTGTTGTGTTCAAGGATTTATCCCCTTGAACACTTTCCTACAAACTTAACCCTCCTGTTATGTTCGTTTCTGAGGTACAGCAATAATGTTCCTGGGTCAATTTGACCCGTGGAGTGTTTAATCATGCAATAGTGTCAGAAACCAAAAAAAATAATCCAAAACATTTTTGGACCTGATTATTAACTCCAATACTAACCATTTCAATCAATATTTGTGCAATGATATTTACTTCTCACAAATAAAGGATCAATGACAACAATTTACTCATTAAACTACCCATAATCCTGTGTTGCTTCACTGTCATATGTCTAAACAAATACAGTATTTTCTACACTATAAGGTGCACCGTCAATGAACTGGACTACAGGGCGCATTAAAGCACAGTCGAAAAACTATATGTTTTAATACACTAGAGGGGGCTGTTTTACTCTAGAACAATATATAAAGGTGCACTCTTGGTTTTTTTGATAAAATTAAAGGATTTTAAGTGCACCTTATAGTCTGGAAAATGTGGTACCTCATAACCAAGCTCCTCCACTTCCCCCTCCAGAACCAAAGGGCAAAGAAATGGGGATTAATATCGGTTGTTGATATCGGCACCAGTTACAGATACGTTAAAAAAAATTTATAATATCGATGACTAAGTTAGTGCTGCTACATCGTGCATCCCTGAACTGGACCATTAGTGTTTCAGTCCAAATCCAGACTTTAATCCAACTGCAAAACATTCTGCCTAACCAACAAAATCCAAGCAAATCACACTCAAATGTGATTGTAACATATAAAAATATGAAAGTTCAAAAGCAATGCATTCAAGTCTGCATTTAAACAAGATTTAAGCAGATTTTATATCCAAGACCTGCATCTGTCTTGCTCTCATTTAATCTCATGCTTAAAATATAAAACAAGCTTTCTTAGAGGAAACAACAGTTAATGATTAAAAAAAAGCTGAAGATGTGAAATGCACTTCTACATATACCAACACAATCAGTAGCTATGCAGACCATAGAGGACAAACAGTGTACACAATGACTTATACATTTGTATCTGTGGGTTTTAAACAGACAAAAACAAGCAAGGTGGAGTTTCCCCACTGCCTGGTTATAAAAAATAAATATTAGTGAATGATCTACCTTTCTAAAAATATGAAAAAGATCCCTCTTAGTACATTCGAGTGTAATTGCAGCCTCTTAATAAGCGACTTCTTTTCTAACGGACATAATAAAGTAATAGTGACAGCGGTGGCAGCGTGCCATCTGTTTAACAAATGACCTCCTTAAGCAGCAAAAAGGAAGAGAAGAGGGAGGCGGTTATTAAATTATAATTACAGTCACACCAACCGGTCGTTAGAGGCCACCACAGACAGGTGCAGAACACACTAACCCTGACCTTGGTTTCTACTGTTTGCGATCACTGGGCATGCCCTGGCCAGAACGACATTCAAACTCCCGTGGAGCGTCTAATGTGCGCCGTCCGTACGAAAGCGTTACGCCAAGTGGAAGGTTCCCTTTGGCTATAAACACAGGAAATGTTTCAGATTCATCCTCAGCACTTATCTCCATGAAGGAAAAACAGATGTTAAAAAAAATACTCTACTGATGCCAAGGGTCCAAATTTATGGGACTGGAACTGTATATGAAGCCGAGAATGACTCAAAAAGTGAAGTTCAAGTTTTAAAGCTGGCCGTTTGACTGTAAAAATATTACATGGTGAGGTGTTGCATTTCCTGTGACCTGTTTTGCTGTTGTTCTCTCTAATGATGCCATCAAAGTAGAGCCTCTGTGATCTCTATGAAGCACCGCATGGCAAGTGTTGCGACGAAAGAAGACGTCGACGCGCGTGTTAATGCGATCTGACAGGAAGACAGCGGGCTAAAGCTAAAACTGTAAAACGCCTCGCTTTCCATTTTTGCCTCCTCTCTTCTCAATGCTTTACTTTGAGGAACTGCAGCTCGTCTTCGACGGGTGATGTCAGCTGGCACCACCGGCTGAAGCTCAGGCTGCAGAGCTGACTGACTTCCAGATTTTGTTGGCTTGATGAGGATTTGGGCTCGAAGCGGGGAGTCGAGTCCGCTCTTCAGTTCCGACGTCTTAGAGACACATCTGTCATTTCTGCTTCAATTGTGGAGCTCTCCTTTGTGGATGAATACTTTCTGATTTGTGTTTTAAGACTTTTTTATGGATTATTGTGAAAAAACAAAACTCAAAAACACTTCAGACCACATGTGAAAACCCTGGAGGCTTCTTCCTGCTTTCAAATGAGTTGTTTCTTACTACTGTAACCACATGAGCTCTAAATGAGTAATCTTTTACGAATTAGCATCACCCTAAATCTGACTTCATGACTGAATTATATGAGCATGTACTGCACTGATTTTAAGCTAGTTGGGACGAATCAAATTCTACATAACTGAATAAGAATTTGGTGCTGTGTAAATAGCCTGAGAAATATACATTAAAAAAATGCTGCGAATGTTCTTTTACAAATAGATTAGAGCATAAATCCTTAGAAAACTTGATTAAAACTCTGGATAAGCAGCTTAGAAAGTTCATTGACTTGAAAGTAAAACAAAACAAAAAAATCTAATTTACCAGCCAGGAAAGGCAGCGTGTCTTTTTTCCAGGCAAGGTTTAGAATCATACAAAAATATTAATATAGCTCGACTTATTTAACTGCAAATATGTCGCCCATATTTTTTCCTCACCCCACTGAGGACAGATCCGCTGAGAGCAGAAAAGGCAGCCCATCGCCTCTACGCTTGAAAAGTTGAACTGTGTTCTTAAGTTTCAAAACGTCACCTTGGCTCCTTCAAGCACACTTGCCATCACTGTGACCAAACAGCTTAACCTTTTCCTCCTGTGACCGTAATAAAGCGCTTTCCACGAGACGTTCATGAGTGAAACTTTCAGCCAAACTTGAAATAGTTTGTTTTGGAGTCGGTCCTTCCCTTCGTGATCAGCGATGTGAAACACATTTCACTGCGGACTGCGCCACTGGTGTTTAAGCAGTTTCCAGTTTATGACGGAGTTGGTTAATTCTGGTTTGTTCTTGAACATCTAAGCCAACTTTTTCCAAGATTACATGGTTGAAACCTGAACTCAACTGTCTCTTCCAAAAGGACAAAATCAGAAACACTGTTTTCCTTTTTTTTTTTTTTTTTAATCAAATAACAGCTCAAACTTGTGCTCCAATTCTTATTTTAAATAATTTGAAGATGTTTGCTGGGCCTTGACAAAAAGAACAGCTCCAAAAACTAATTAGGGGCTCCAAATGAAAATATAACACCTTATTAACGGTGAAAGAAACAGATGTAAAAAAAAACATAAGTTACTTCCCTTTCTCTGCAACTAAGTTGCTGTTGTGTTATTCGACTGTGAGTGTGTGGCAGCAGGGTATGCGTGTTGTTGATGCTTGCACTATTGGGGTGAGGCTGTGGACTTGAGGGGGGATGAGCTGGTGAGTGGGCTTTTTGCACATGAACTTTTGTTTCCTCTCTTCGTCTCCAGAGGCTACGTACCTGGCCGTAGTTGTCTATCCCAGTGACTAATCTATTGAGATTTAGTAAATCAAAGGCTGTCCTCAAGGACTGGCCAAATGTTGTGAGTCCGGTTGCTTGCAGGTTCCTCAGCTCCGTCATGAAAGTGGCATGGCTCTCTTTCCATCCAGCCTTTGGAAACAAGCAAACAAAAAGATTGTTATTAACCTTTCGACAAAGCCATCCAAATTAAATTCTCTTTCAGGATATAAATAGTCTGTTTAACTCAGTGGTCTTCCCCCCTGTAGCATGAATGCCACAAAAAGGCATGCCCCAAAGCATTGTATTAGGCTAGCTTTTTTTTTTTCCTTCTGTAATTTCCAAAAAGGTTAATGATGAGTCTCTCCATCTCTATGCTGATGAAAAGAAATTGCACAAACGGTTACCCCAATATTGGATTTAAGATTTTTCAGAGTCACATTTTCCACCTCAGTTTAGTACTAATTGGAAAAAATGAACTTGTTCACTCATTTTTTAAAAAAAGGAACAGATTTCTTTTATAGAATCAATTTTAAAGTAAGAAAAAATTAATTAAAACATTGCTGATGCCACCCTCTTGCCTAATACTGACTATACTATTACTTTTATAAGTTCTGTTTGCATTTATTTATTATTGTTATCAACTTCTTACTCACAGCTGCACTTTATACTCTAATTAAATGGGCTCCACTGTATTGGCATATTTTCATTTACAAATCAATAACTAGTTGATTTGTACTAGCTCACTACATTTAGTGAGCAAGTAAGGTTTATACTGACAGATTTTTTTACGTTTGGTGTTTTTCAGTAAGCACAGAACTTGGAATAAATATCACTTCCACTTAGAAATAAATACAACAGCACCTAAAGTTCCAGTTTAACCCAGCAGAAGGAGGTTTAACAAAATTTTAGGCACTTAATATTTTATTGCTAATGTTTCCTGCTTTTATTTGATATTTTCACTTAATGCGTAAGATAAATTGAATTAACTTATATTTTTAGAAACGGGTCTCTTGAATATTAAACAATGTTTTAGAGATTAAACTGCATAAATAACTGTCTTAATGCTGTTTTTATCCTGTGAACATGTTTCAGTATTCTTTCTTTCCCAGGCAGAACCACTGAAAGCCACTTCTGCTGGTGTGCTTTTGCTTTTTTTTTCTGTGGTTGCTTTCAGTCTTCTTGAGCTCTCCGTTGACCGCAGCAGATGGCCACTCACACCGAGTGTGGAGGTTTTTCCTTCTGGTTAAAAAAAGAAGTTGTTCCATTCCACTGTCGCCACATGCTTGCTCAGGAGGAGGGATTGCAGAAAAGTCAACTATCCCAGGGCAATGGGTGGTCTCTTTAGATGGGTCACTTTTTAAAAATTGGCATTATAAAATTAATCGGTCTAAAATGCATTGCATTTAAGATAAATTGTCATTAAACCTAATTTGTCTTTTTGACAAGACATTGATTCGTTGTGAATTTCTGTGAAAAAAACATTTAGAAAAAAGACAAAATAAAAATCTGTTAAGAAATGCATGTCAACAATACTTTGACAGCCTTACAGTTTGATCCATTTTTCACAAGAGTTGTGCAACCGGCTTGGAACCAAATAAAGTCGCACAGGGACAAAAAGTGGCAATTTTCTCCAAACAAGTAAAGTAGGCTACGAGTCTATCACTCCCTCCTCTTCCTCCTCCTCACTCCCCCCCCCCCTCAGATATTACCTCGCTGTATAAATAACACCCAGAGTTCCTTGCTGCTCACACTGAAACAAAATGTCGGCCATGTTTTAAAAGGGGTATGAAAGCTCCTCCTGAAGATTTTCTCTACACGACTGACACAGTGATCACAACGTGGTGAAGCGGTGGGGAGGACAGATGTAAAGCCGGACATGACCCGAAAGCAAATTTCTACCTTTATCCCGAACGGAGCGTCCTCAAAATTTACCAACATATACCGGTCCCCTCGGCTCGCCGGATCTCTCCCTCTGAGCTGTGGAAATAGTAGAAGAAGAATTATGCTCGGTTAACGAGAGATCAGCTTTGACAGGCGAGCTTTGCAACAGCACAATGACGATCTGAGCTGCGATTTTTCTCCCCCCCCTTCGCTCGGGATCTCCCGATATATCAATGTGTCCCGTTGTTACAGTACCTTCATAAAAGTCTCAACAGCGCCTTTTGCTATGTCCAGATAGGTAGTGCCCAGATGGGTGCGCTGGTTCATTGAAGCGGACGTGTCTATCAGAAAAAGTAAAACGGGCATTGTGATGGTAATGACGCGTTCTGCATGGACTTGGTGTCAGTACAACCGGCACAAAACGCAAAAAAAAATCTTTTGTTCCCCTGCCGCCTGTCTCACCTCTCAGCTAGCTAGCTAGCTAGCTGGCTGGCTAACTGTCTGTCTCACACATTCTTTCAAAAAAGTGTAAGAATAGTGAGTGTAGAAGCCCATTCCGGGAAAACTAAGCCTAAAACCTGGCACCCTTGGGGCAAGTTATTGATGCACGAGGGATTTTGATAATTTTGTATATATTTTGTAAATATTCCTAAGTTTCATAGTAACAAACTTTCCCTCTGAGTGAGTCCCTGCTTCTCCCTACACTGAATGCGCTGTACCTCCTCCACTGGTTTTAACTGAAGGTCCGCGCCTGACCCCGCCTCGTGAGCGCTCTTTCACAGTCACGTGGAGGCACACTCGCTTCTCATTGGCTGTCGGCAGCCGCTCATTAACATATCCAAATAAGGCTAAAGCTTGGCTTCCTATGCGCATGCTTGAATGCTCGATAGGCAGGAATGCAAGGAAAACATTCTGTATTACCTTTTAATGTTAAAGACCACCACGTTCACGGCATTGTAACCCCTTCTTCAGATCGTCGCTGCAGCTATTTGACGTAATATCAGCCAGCAGTGACCCGTGTTTACCCCGAGAGCAGATTATATAATCAACATTTTACTTCATCTTATGTTCGGGCGTGGGCCAATGTGAAAGACAACCCTTGAAGACTAAACGAGAGGCAACTGATGACAAAGAGAACACTATTAAATAACCATATTGTTTACATGCAGGCGTAGGTTTGTGTTCACCGCGCAGGAAAACAACTCCTTAAGCACTTTGCTCTCATGTGATAACCAAATAAAGACGATCAGATGGGAAACAGGTTCATCTGATCAGTCTCAGGGAAAAGGGATTGACATGCACACACACGCACTCACACCCTCCAGCTCTGAGATGTAGTTCCCCTCTATCTTCAGCTAGCTAAACAATAGACCCCAATGTGTGTGTCTGTTATCTTTCTTCTTCTTTTTTTTTTTTTTTTAAGACATAAACGACTGTTTGTAGACATTCATGTCAGATGTTGCACAATGTCTCGACAAATTAACCCAAATTGCTCTACAGTGTCATACTTCATTCTGCTTATGAACCACTTTCAAAGCTACGTGACACCAATAGGATGTGCAAAACAATGCACACAATATAGCATGGAGGAAAAATAATCACTTCCGCAAAACAAGCCGAAACCATCCGGCGGCTCTGCGATCGTGAATAGAAGGACGGACAGTTTCCTCTTGTTTGCTGTAACACTCAGAATACACAGCTCTCTTTCCGGTGTGTCACTGACAGGTCTTTCACAATAAAGTTATTTCTGAAGGGACGTGAAGTCACACAACCTAAGAATGTACTACGTTAATTAAAGAAGACAATATTAATATAGATGTATAAATTTAGTTTTTGACACTTAATTCATTAAAAGAACCCTCATTTGAAAAATTAAACACATTTTTCGAGTTGACCATCTTGTCCAAGAAACCGTGAAGTTAAGAGTTACTTCTTTGTTAAAAACATAATCTCATAGTAATATTTTGTAGGTTAGACTGCCTAAAAACAGACAAACTCCAGAAATCATTTATTGCCATCGGCTCCAAGGTTGGGCTTTTATTTTGAAATTCCCGTCAGATTCTGAACGGAAATATTTGCACTTCGTCACTTTTTCTCAGACCACTTGCGAGAACTATTTCTGTTTTCCTATTATGTAACATTGTTGGGTTAATGACAGCTCTAAGTTGATTATTAGCTAATCAACAGTTTAAAAAAAAATACTTGACAGTATTTTAGAGTTTTACTGCTATTATTTTTCTTAATTAATTAAGTCATGTTCTTGGATGAGTTTGTGAAGTCCCAAAATAACCAAACATATTACTGTTGCTGCTTAATGTTTTTTTTTTTCTTCTTCTTCTTCCATTTTAATGTATTGTATGTAGTTGCTTATACAGAGTGGACTAGTGATTTACAACCTCATTTTAAAACACAATATTAGTTAGTTCTTGGTGCTACCCTCGATATTTCTGTCAAGCTAATGTTTCAGGGTTGGTACACAGTAGAATATCTTAAAGGAAAACAAATGTTTTGGTACATCAGCTGTTACTCTAGGCTAGTTAACATGCTTTGTTGCAAACAACTTAAGTTAAACTTAACCACACACAACCTCCTAATATGCAAAAATAGTTTCACTTCACTAAAAATGTGCTTGGGATGTTGTGACCTCTTTCGGTTTCTCCTGAGTGCGCAGAATGAGGGAGCAAATAATACACCATAGAAATGAGTTTTGAAAGGTTTTAGATATTACACAGATATATAAAATTCAAACCTTTGATCGTTTTTACTGTTTTTTGTGCATGTTTGTGTACAACATTCGACAAAGCTGATTGAGGAAAAAGAAAAAACAAACAAACAAACAAACAAACAAACAAAAAGAAAAGAAAACCACTTGAATAAGTGTTGCTTCATGCCACTCATGTTTCAGGCAGATCACCTGGATGCATGACATCACATCTGAAAGTAAACTTTTGCTGTGACAATAAACTCTGTCCCCTGCTGGAACCCTGCAGATCAACCACTGAAACACAAGTTAGTGACATTAACAGTGATACAGAATTATTTGGACATAATAATAATAATAATAATAATAATAATAATAATAATAATAATAATAATAATAAAGTATTTTAATGACACCAGTTTGATGTTTGTTTCATGATGCAAAGTCGTAGTGATAATATATAATTTATTGTCTTGTGTTTTTTGCGAGTACTGTCACTTTTTATGAATTGTATTTTGTTATTTCTGTTGTGGTGATTTTTACTTTTGAGTCTTATTTTGGTAAGCACTTTAGGTTAATTACATTTTGGTAAGCACTTTAGGTTAATTACATTTCTGTAATATAAGTGCTTTATAAATTAAATTTGTTTAAATTGAATCACTGCTCGTATTCATACAGAGGGAAGTGGACTGAACATTTTAGCAGTTGATTAATCCATACTTTTTCTACAATGATTTTCAGAAATGCAAGATTGAAATTGCAGGTAAATGAAATACAGCATTGCCTCCTTGTTAATCGTTTTTCTCTTCACCAGAAGTATTAATTCCCATTCACCTTGAAAATAATTCGTGCGACAGTTTAAGAGCCATTAATCTACTCTATGTTTGCCTAAGAGCCTTCACTAACAAAGCTTTTACTGTGAAAGTTTGACCAGCGGCTAAGAGCGGACGTTTTATTTTGTTGACCGGAAATGAAGCGAGCGTGCGAGAGGGAGAGAGGCTGTGGGCGGTGAGATGTTTGTCAGCTGACTTGACCGTACCTCTAGCAGAAGTCACAACACCGTATCTGTTCACCCTGACAGCTACATGTAGCAGCTTCTCCACCGAGGCTCTGGCGTGGGAGACGGCGGCGGGTTATGTTTCCCTGAGACGGGGCGTGGGGAGGCGGAGGTCCGTGCGCCACACTGCTCCGCCATGGCGGCCGAAATCCAGCCTCGTCCGCAGGCTAGGAAGCCGTGCCTGCTGAGTAAAATCGAGGCTTTCCAGGAGGTTGTGACCGCGGCGGCGATCATCCCTAAAGAAGACGGGGTGATCAGCGTTTCTGAGGACCGGTAGGTCTCTGCGCCACACGGTGGCTACCTAATAACCTGTAATATAAATCTGAGCTTATTTTACCTTAATACTGACTTTTTTTTTCTTCTGTTAAGCATAAAGCTATTTGTCATCACATGTTCATATGTGTTCAAAACAGTAATGCAAAATGTGCGGAATGCCCTTGAGATCATTCTTTATTACAGTAGCATAATATCACACTAATATTTAATTTCAGTGCATTTATTCAGTGAGAGAATAATAATTAAAAAAAAGCACAGTAAAAATCTTCATTGAGATATTATTAGCACCCCTGCTGTCAAGACTTGGTACAGCACCCTTTTGCCAGCAGCTCAGCACTTTGCTTCTGTAACAGTTCACAAGGTTTGAGCATACAGAGAGACGGATCTTTGACCATTCATTTTTACACTGTCTCTATGGATCCTCCTGGGCCATCTGCTATAGTCTCTTCAGCTCACTCCCAGGGTTCATGTAGGATTTAGTGTCTGTTTGGGATCTAGATGATCATGGAAGAAGGAAGAATAACTGGAATGCTGCATCTAAAAATTTTGCAACTTTAACTGTGTTTTTAATTTCTGTTATTTAGGTTTAACCCATTATTCGTCCTACACATCTGTTCCAGTTGTAGGCATCTGAATTTATTTGCTTTTTTTCCTTGGGGTTGCATTTACCTTAATGCAAATACTAAGTTTAATGGTGCCAATAAGTGATCTACCAAGGATTTTGTTAAAATTTTTTTCCTAACAACATTTTTTCCCCTCCCTCTCTGACTGACTACTCGTTTAAAAATCATAATTTTCTAAATTGTCTCAGCAGAAAAAGATGGATTTATTTTAGGGATTTTTCACACAGTTTTTCTAGATTTCCCAGCTGCAACAACAGCAGGGTTTATCGGTTCCAGATTCTTAAGGTTACATATTCAAAGTCTATTATATGCTACCTTAACTTTACATGGCAATTAAATGAGGTGTAGCGGTAAACCCAATAATTGGCCAACTCCAATAAAAAGATCATATAAACACAAGTGGCTATATGCAATGGAGTGAGCTTTGGTTGCATGTAAACGCGTTGTGTGGCATTTAAAAGAAGGAACAACACAAATGCCAGATTACCATATTAAAATCTTTGGCTAATGTCTGAGTATGATTTGATATTTTATTTTTGCTCATTTTAGATTTCGTTTCCATTTCAACAATGAGTATTAGTCATTATACGGACACCATAAGTAAAAAAAAAAAAAAGTCACTGAATTCCTAAAATAAATCACAGTAGACTGAAAAAGGTGGAATTTGATCATTTATATTCAGCTTAATTATCTAAATATTCAGATGATTTCTACAATTTCTCCAAATCTGACCTCTAAAGAAAAATAATCTGAGCTTGCTTTCGTGTCTTTCTGTAACATAACACCATGTAGTTAACGGTAGGGAAAACAATGAGGTGGCAAGATAAGAAGAGGCTTCCTACTTCATCAAAGGAAAGAAGTAATTTCTAAAGAGAGAGAGGATTTGGTCAATTAACCGAACCTGTTCTGTCTAGCACAATCCTCCTGAATGCTCCTTTAACGTTAGTAAGTCATGGATTTCTGCAGCGCTAAATGAGCAAAAATATGTCAGTGCATGAGGGAAACAAACATCCTCATCTGACTCCTCTTCATGAAAAAACAAGTGACTACAAACTAAATTCTGACTTGTGTTTATGAATCCATTTATTTATTTTTTGCTATTTTCAAAAAATAAAACATTTTTAGAAATTCACGTATAAAATACATTCCAACAAATTCCAAGCATGTTTTTTCTCTTTAAAGCCCAGGCTTAAAGTGGAGCTCTTCACAAACGCAGGATGAATTCCTTTACGGGTGGATCAATTTAGCCTTTGACTTGGGGAATTTCATTCCTTCGTCATCATTAACGCTTTAGCAGAAGACAACCGGAGGCTCATTCTTTGCTTTATTAAAAACGTAAACTCTCACCTGAAAGGATTTGGCAGAGAACCGATGAAGGCTTTTGGATGAGATAGGAGGAAGTTCAGTTGCTTTTTATTCAAGCCTGTAGAATTATCCGTGAAATATGGTGGGTTAATTTATTTAGATTTGGTATAAAAATGTTTTGTTCTAGCAGATGCAAATGATTTTACCCTAGTTTAACATCTTTTTTTTTTTTTTTTAATCAAAGTCAGATCTTTAGAGTCTGGTCACTTGTGTTTTTCCCCTTTTCTCAGGAACGAAGGAGATGTGAAACTGAAGTTTATTTCCTGTGGAGCTGGCCGGGTGTATTCGGGTCGAACCTTTTAGCACCGGCCTGGTAGATAGATTAGTATCTATCAATAATTTACCTCACCTTAGACTTAATGAGACGCTTCTGTCTTCACAGAACAATCCGAGTTTGGCTGAAGAGGGACAGCGGTCAGTACTGGCCAAGTGTTAACCAGAACATGCCATGTAAGTTTCTCCTGTCTGTATTCATGTCTGCACTGCTTCTTCTTATCCTGTTTTTCACAATCTGATTGGTTCAGTAAAAATAATAGAAATAACACTTTGAGCCAAGTTGCTACTGATGGTCATATTGAATCCCAGTTTTTTTTTTTTAAAAGGTTTGCAGATTTCACGGCCTGACAGAAATCAAAGTTCCTGCAGGAGTTTTTAACGTTCTTCCTCTTTGTGTGGCAGCGCCGCACATTTGTGACAGTTTGCCCTCGTTTTCCTCCAGCTGTGCGGCTGAAGGAAATCCCACGTAACAATCAGCAAGATCTGCTACCGACAATGGGAGAGGCTGCAAATGTGAAGCGTTTTCGTTTACTGACACAGGAATCCATGTTTCACACGCCAACCAAGCGCGGACATTTGCATTGTTAAAGCGGACTTAAAATATGAATTAACCCAACTTTATTACAGTTAAATGATTCCTGTTAATGAGGTGATTTAGTTATTATATGAGATACGTTAGGTCTTTTTTTTGTAAACCTTAAAGAAGAACGGTTTTCAGCCTAATTTTCTGCCGTGCCTCTTGACCTTTTCTTGCCTTTCATTGTCTTCATGTTGCAACCCTAAATGTCTTCTTTTTTTTTTCTTGGTTAAATTTATGCAATAGAGCAACACAAACCAATGAGAAATGGAAAGAAAATCAACACTGGTTTTTTAAATTACTTTTGTTAAAAAACAAAAGTGGGCTTTGCATTTTCTTTCTATGCCTCTAAGTAAAATTCAACATAAATACTTCTAGAAGTCTCCCTGTTATAGAGTTCACCTGTGTGGAATTTAATGTCTGGATAAATGCAGCTCGAAAAAAGAAAAGAAAAATTGAAAGGACGGAATAGAAGAACGGAGCAAAAATATAAAAGATGGGAGCTGAATGCAAGTAACTTATTATTATCCTTTAAACTTAAAAATATGCACGATTTACATATAAGGTCTCACTGAAATGCATTAAAGTTTATGTTTTTAACCAAACAAAATGTAAACATGTTCAGGGAGTGTGGATTTTTTTTTTTTTGCAGAGCGTTGTATATGTCCTACGCACCAACGTGTGTGTGCACATTTGCAGATTTATTTCTACTTTCATTCACAGGTCTCACACGTACAATCTGCCACGTGAAATTAATGCAAAATACACTGAATTTGGGGGTGTATGTATGAACACTTTTTAATGCTTCTTTTATTTTTATTTGTTGTTTTTTTTTTACTTTTACCAGCTACTTATTTCGCAACATTTCAAACACAAACTACTAAAACCCAAAAAGGCTTAGCAATAAACATAAACTTCACAGACTGTATTATGTGATCAGTAGCAGGCTTCAGTAACCTATTAATCAATCTGTAACATTATTGAACTAATTACAATTTATAAGACTCCAAAAGTATATATAAAAATAAGTGCAAACTTGGGGCAGGGGGAAGTGAGTAACTTTGCGTCCAAATTCCTGACGCAAAATAAAAATGAACTTTATACATAGAGCTGCTGTTTTTAAGGTCAGCTCGTTTTTGTCTCTGGATGTTGAAGCGTTTTTGTGGCTGCTTCAGATGCTACGTTAACCTTAACCTTAACTCTTGTGGTAGCTTCAGAGCCTTACAAGACGCATAAAACGACTGGTGTGATTTCCACAGCACTCTGCCGCAGAAGATCTGGGTCACGCTCGGTTTATGCTGCCAGTAAAACTGTAGAGTTTTGAACAGAATTGGAGATAACCTGTTTGATTTGTTTTTACCGTTTATTTTGGTAACAGTTTACTCTTTTTTTTTTTTTCTTCTCCTGGTTTTATCTGAACTGTTTCTGCATTTTTATTTGACATTTGTCACCTTTTTTTTTCTGGTTCTGTCTCGTGCTTCTGCATTTCTTAAGCAAACTTTGCTTACTGATAGTCACATGACCCACACTTAATAGTGGAACTCAAGACCAGTGAGTGAGCCTATTAAATGCAGCTCCAAGCTAAAGAAAATTTGATCTTTGCATCTGTTTTATAGTCAAAGTGGTTGTACTTTGGACTCTGCTACTAGAACTTCCCTCTCATAATGTTTTAAGTTATTTTACATAATTTTGACTTAAACAGACTTTCTTCTTTCATTTTTTTTGCAGCCTCATGTTCCTGTATGTCCTTTAACCCAGAAACCAGAAGGCTATCTGTAGGTATGGATACAGGAAGTATCTGTGTAAGTAAAATCTTTGAGACTCTTTCCTTCCTCAGCTGATGACTTGGTCAGCTGCTTTCCATCTTGTTCAGGCAGTAAAAGCACCTCAAGTAGACAATATCAGTTTATGGGGAAAAAAAATGTTAAAGAGAGGAAGAAATTAAGTTGTACATGAATGAGCCGCAGCACTTAGCAGTTCACTGTTGCATTAAAGAGCAACCAGTATGCAAACAGGATCTCAGGTAGATCTTCTGGCGATTAGGAACCCAGTTTTCTCCTCTTTATGAAAGATGGAGTGCAACAAATCCCCGACGGTGTGCGCAGAAATGTTTGATGAGATTGTCGGGGTTCATTAATGTGGGGATGGGATGGCATATCTGGGTCATATGTCTGCTGGCAACTCATCCACAATGTGCTTCCTGCAAGGAAATAAAAAGTCATGGAAACTGCTGCACAGCTGCTCTGGGCATCGCGACCCACCACTGCTGTAGATTGAGGTTGGCATCTGTCGAAACAGGTCTGTCAGCTGTGGAGAGGGGTGCACGCCTCCAAATTGCGCATACACAAGTTGACGCAGGGAGGCTATGAGTTTTTCAGGCTGCAATTCAAATGCAAAATGTGCTAGTCTTGACGTAAAAACAAAGTTCTGGAGTCTTATTTGAGGATTAGGAGAATAAAAAAATAGCATAAGCATCATCTCATAAGATAATGTTTAAAATACAGTTGTACCTCAATGTGTAATACATGTATAGGTTTACATACATTAGCCGCAGTACAACCTGAGTTTGAGCAGCTCGCGATGAACAGTGAAAAACAAATGTGATATTCTGTGTGCTCAATACATTCTGACTGTAGATATTCCCTCTGATTATTGGTGTGTCCTTCTTTAAGCTGAAACTGCTGGTAGAGGTGCAGAAATCTCCCAATTAAAATGGGAAAATCCAGCAAATATTAAGACAATATTCAGCCCATGGTGACATTTTTGGGTTAGAAATTCAGATTGGGTCTCGCTGGCATTCACAGCCTAGTTTGCAGTTGCGTTGCTTTGTTTTGTATGTTAATATATGAAATGACTCAAACTGGAGTGCCAGAGACTGTTGTCTTTTTGACAAAATAAGCTTGATGCAAAGCATCGTTATTGGGTTTGATTTTTGCCATTTGGTATTTTGTTTTGGAATAAGAAAACTCCACAGGAAAACCGGACGAGGCCACAACAGCACGTCGCACATTTTAATCTCAGAACCTGAACTCTAAAAAGCTCCCATAAGGGTTTTAAATATAGTTGTTGCCTCAGAGGAAGCTGTCGTGCAGAACAACTTGTTTCTTTCTGTAGTAGCCTGCAGGTTCTCCATTCCTTTGCAGTCATGTTTTGATGAAACAGTGTTTACTTTCCACCTCGTGTTCTGTTTCTCTTGGTCATTTTTATCATTGACCTCGTTGGGTGCAAACATTTCTCTCTGTTTTCCGTCTTTCAGGAGTTTGTTCTGTCAGAGGACTACAACAAAATGACCCCGGCGCTCACATATCAGGGTGAGACGTGACTCTTTTATTTGTCTGTGGAACAAAGTCGGTTATTTCTCATATTTTGAGGCAAACCGGGAGTTTGTAAAAACAGAAATTAATGTTTAATCTTAGAAGACCTGAACGTATATTCCTCTATTCCTGCAGTGCATTGCCGAAATATACACACCCCCTTGAACTTTTCCACATTTTGTCTCAAACGTCTATGTTTTTTACGAGGAATTTATGTGACAAACTGGTTTGTAATTGATGAGTGGAAAAAATAAAATGCATTTTCCGCATCTTATTTGGAAATGCAGAGTCGAGTGAAGGTTTTTGTGTGTGTGTGTGTGTGAATCCATTCTTCTGAGTAGATATTGTGTAGAACCACCAGCAAGTATTGTGCAGTAGTCTCTGCTAGTCATGGACACCTATGAATGAATTATTTGTCCACTCCTCTTTGTAAAATTTCTTCAACGAAGTTACATAAATGCACAGACGTTCCAGAAACTCTTGAAAGTATAATAGCCTTTCAATCTAATAGTTGAATAACCTAAATAACAGATTACAAACAATAAAGTATTTGTTGTTGAGCTCATAGTTCTAATTTAGCAGCAAACACTGTTTTTGAATTTAAAATTGTATTTATTTTGTTGCTATATGGATTTAGTTTAAAATGTGATTAATTGCTATTAATTAAATACAGGAACTCCAATGAATTCAATTAAAATTTGAATCAAGTCCCCCCACTAGTAACATCCAACTAAATATTGAAGCTTGTATTTGTAGCAAGACAGTGCGAAGAGGAACGAATACGTTTTAGCACTCTACCCAATAAATCTTTAAATATGCCGTCTGTCATTGGTTCAAGATGCTTTCATTTCTTGGGTTTTGAACCTAATAATCGGGTTTTACTGCGGGTTTTTATATGGCATGTTATAATATTATAATGCTACGCAGGGTTATTTTTGTTTCACAATTCCTTCCTGATTATAATTCACTCCAAACGCAGGCTCCTGTGTCGTAACGCTGATCGATTGAGTCTTAACCAGATCATTTTCTTCTGCTTTCTCCGCCTGCAGCCCATCAGGGCAGAGTGGCGGTGGTGCTCTTTGTGTTGGAGATGGAGTGGCTGCTAAGCACCGGCCAGGACAGAAACTTCACCTGGCACTGCTCGGAGAGCGGCCAGCAGCTGGGGACGTATCGCACCGCGGCCTGGGTCTCAGGACTGCAGTATCCTTCAATACCCCCCCCCGTTATCGTCATCTGCAGGTCACCTCGCTCTGCAGAGGCGGCTCGGCGAACATTCACACAAAGTGCTTTGAATTTGGTAAAAAATAAATAATTGTGAAAGCCTGCTCTAATTTAAGAACGGAGCAATTAGAAGAAGAAAAAAAAAACAGGGCAATTGAGATTAACTTCCAGTGCGTTTGTGCTAATGGAAAGGACTAACAATAAGAATCAGTCATGCTGCTGTCAAGGAAACGGTCTGAGTGGGTTTCTGTAATGGGCAGATGAAAGGCTGCGAGTGCTCAGCAGTAACACTGATCCATACAAATGAACCTGCCGCCGGGTCATCGCAGCGATGATATCCTGCCTCGACTCGCTGGCAGCGCATGGAACCGGCGGAGACTTTTTTATTTATTTATTTTTCTGGAGGCTTTGCTGGCGTGGTGAAACTAAGTGGGTGTGATGTTTGCTGCCAGCCGGTATTAAACTCACAATAATGGTGTTACACTGAGGATGGATTTGTTTTCCAGGCAGATGCTTCTGTTTAGCAGGACTTTAGTGGCTTATAAATAAAGAAAAATCACATGTAGGTCTCTAAGGTCAATTAAGTAAAATGTTGAATGATTTTAATGGGCACTAAGAATCATCAAACCTACATCCCATGAAATATGTCTATAAAAAACTAAGCACAGTATGTATATGATGATGCAGGTATTTATTATATTCTTTCATAGACTTTTTTTTTTTTTTTTTACAAGAAACGACGGCAGTGAAATGAAATAATAAACATTATACTACAGGGTTCCAATGATGTCTGGGAAAGTCTGGAGTTTATTTATTTATTTATTTATTTATTGTTTTACATTTTCTACAGCTGGACTATTTTAAGTATAGATAGTATCAATAGGAAAACAAATTCCACTTTCCACATTTTATCTCTTATTGTGTCATCTAAAAGAAAACAAATCTGAATTTCTGCAGAGCAGAGCCTTTCTTAAATTGATTTAAATTTGATTTGGATCATTTAGCTGTGAATTGAAACATCTCAACATAATATTTTTAGAGGTTCCTGTGAAATCAGTTTTTAATATTTTGAGCTGCTGCTGTTTTCAGAAATTAGTTTTATTTGCATTTCTTTCATTCGTATGTTTTAGGTTGTAATTGTATTAGTTTGAAATGTGAAAGCTAAAAATATGTTTTGAAAGAAAAAACAGACTGTAAAAAATTTTTTTTTTGTTTCTGCGATTTTGATTTAGGCTTACAAATTTCATTCTCGACTTCTTGACCCTTTTTTTTTTTGCAAATATACAAATCTGATAAAGGTTTTACTGATTTATGCAGTTTTTGGGAAATATAAGTGTGATGGATTTTAAAGTGGAGCAGGATTAAGAGACATTAAATTAAGCAGTGACCTTTACCACCCTGCTGGATCAGAAACCTCAGTTTCATAATATATTGACCATACAGATTGTAAAACACAACTAGGTAAATCATTTTCTTTCCACTCAAATGTCTGAAAAAACCTGAGGCCGGAAAAATCGGGAATTTATTTATTTATTTTTAAATAAAGCACATAAATTATGAGCCAAACTAGCATTTGTCTTGTAATCCAGTCTGCAAACTGAAAAGCTTTTTTTTATATGTGCTTTTGTTTATTTATTTTAATTACTACAGATAGTTGAAGAACCGAGATCTTTAACAAATGTAGACTTTAAGGCAATGATTGAGTCTTGTGGTGATCTAGTTGGCCCAACAGGTTGGGGAGGGTAAACGTTGCGACACCTTTCCCTTAAACATCACATGCAGCAGCTGACACATTTGGTGCTGACTTTTTAGTAAAGCGTGGAGCTCATTAATTACAATCAACATTTGTTTGTTCGGTGAATTGTTTCTTAACCTTTGACCAGGTTTGATGTAGAGACCAGGCACGCCTTTGTAGGGGACCAGTCTGGTCAGGTGACCATCCTGAAGCTGGAGCAGGACAGCTGCAGCCTGGTTACCACCTTCAAAGGACACACAGGTACATCACACAAATACACCCACACACACTCGGTTCCTTTGTTTTGTATTAATGCAAATTCCTATGAGAAAATTCAATTATTTTCTTATTTAATCAATGTAAAACAGGTTTGGTGAGCGAGAAAAAAGAAAACATCCTGCCACAGATCAGAGGGGGTTTTATTTAACTTATCTGCAGGAAGGACGGCTCAGTGATACTCTCAGTGACACCGACCTTATCTGTTTCTGATTAAAACCTCATGGTGCAAACGGAAAAAGTGAGCCTTTGTGACAGCCGATGTGAAGAGATTTTGAACCAATCAGTGTCGTTGGTTATACTAAATTGGTTCAGCTTCATAGCTTATCAATGCATTTAAATTAATCAGAATAAAGGTTGAACATTCAACAGTGAGTGTTAAACTGTAAGTAGACCAAAAAAATGCTGTTTATAAACAGGAAATCTGAGCCTATAAATAAAAAAAAAAACTCTGTCCAGTATGATTTTACTAAAATAATGTTTAACAGGATGTTCGTGCGTCCTGAAAAGGTCTTATGTGGATATGCCTAAAATTAAGGCCTTAAAGTCACTTAAATTCATAAAAATGTAAGTTGGTCTTAAATTCATTAATCACAGGTCTTAAATTACTTTGTTGTGGTGGGACTATTTAATCTAGTATATTCTGTGTAGTTTTTCTTTTTCCTGCAGGACTTTTCAGTCACACAAAAGTTTGTCTGGTTTTCTACCAGTAAATACTGTAGCTGCTAATATCCCCTAGCTAGCAGTGCTTCAGTTATTTTCTTATTTAATCAATGCAAAACAGTTTTGGTGAGCAAGATAAAAGAAAAAAAAAGAAAACATCCTGCCACAGATCAGAGGGTGTTTTATTTAACTTATCTGCAGGAAGGACGGCTCAGTGACACAGACCTTATCTGATTCTGATTAAAACCTCAGCTAGCAGTTCTAGCTAGGGGATATTAGCAGCTAGTTACTAGTGACTAGCTAGCTACAAAGCTTGCCAGTTAGCTTTTTTGCGTCTATCGTGGGTAAGTGCAAATTTAACGCCAGTTGGCTGAACAGCTTTCGCCTTCGCCACTGGACCACGTCTACTGCCAACCCATTAGATTCTACATTCATTTTTGGAGTCTTAAATTTGAGTTGGTGAAATCTTCAGGAATCCTGGGTAGCAAATAAGCAAGCTAGCTTATTTAGGTAAAAAATATGGGAATGACAGTATAAGTATTGGTTTGTAAAGCTGATGGTTCATCCTTCTTTTGCTTACGAAATGTTGCACATATTCGGACTGTAGTCCCAAAATAGTTTGCCATAACTTTTTCATAGTCACTACATTTAGACAAGAAGTCTATCAGTTCAAATAATGCCACCTGAAGACCTTTTCCACAGTTTGTATGCATGAGTATGTTCAAAGTCAAATTTTGAACATTTATAAGTATTTGTGTTTGTGGGACTCTGACTGCATGCAAAACAAAAACAAATCAACAAATACTAACCATCGAATCAAAAATACTTCACCAAGCAGCAGAAATGACAAAAGAAAAAATGAAAACAACAAAAAAAAAAGTTTTAAAAAACTGGAGGATTTATTTCATGTACTTGTCTTTGCGTGGCAGGTAATGTGACGGCGCTGTGTTGGGACCCGGCTCAGCGGGTGCTGTTTTCCGGCAGCTCTGACCACTCCATCATCATGTGGGACATCGGAGGGAGGAAAGGCACTGCCATCGAACTGCAGGGACACAAGTAGGAAACGCACATCTTCAGCAGGACGAACCAATTAGCTCTGAGTTTCTTCTCAGCTTTTATATACAACAGATTTGAAGCAGGTTTTGACGGTGCGAAGCCCAACGTTAGCTTGACTCATTTAAGATTAGTGGGTTTTTTTTGTGTGTGTGTGAATTGTCAGTGACAAAGTCCAGGGCCTGTGCTATGCCTCCCACACCCGCCAGCTCATCTCCTGCAGCTCAGATGGCAGCATCGTCATCTGGAACATGGACGTGACTCGGCAAGAGGTGAGCGTGTAATCGCTGACATCGAAGTTGACTCAGCGCACCAAATTGTTCTAAAGAGAAGCAAATGAAGATTAGTTCAGCCGCTGCCGTGGAGGAGTGTTCTTTGTTTTCCTGTTTTGCTCCACTTGTCTCCACACAGTTAGTTGGGTCCTAGTTTTGTCTTTATTCAATCAGACCCAGATTTTTGCCTCTGTGTTTTGCCCAAACACTCGCTGCTGGAATACAAAGTATTTTCACTGCCGCTGCTGGATCAGTGTTTTGCAAAGGTTAAACCAAAGTTCAATGTTTTTTGCTGATTTACCTTGTTTATGAGAGTCACTTGACACATTTGGCTGAGTGCCGATCTCATGTTTGTGTGATAAACAAGGATCTGGCGTCGGGGCAGAGCCGGCAATTTATAGCGTGAAGACCAACAGCAGAGGAAAAACAGACTCGGTGGCCTGGTTTCATAACAACCGTCACACAAAATGTCTGAAGCTCAATAAAAAAGCCCCCAATAACTTCAACTTGATAGGATTTTTGGGGTTTTAGGAAGACTGGAGTTACAGAGGAAAGGCTTTCATATCAGTTGTGCTGAAAGAGGCGGCACTATCTGGATAGAGATCTCCAGACCAATGTGAATTTTGCTTCAGGCTATGGCTGCAACTAACGATTGTTTTAGTAATTGATTATTCTATCGATTAATTGGATTAAAAAAATTGGCTCATTCTGCATAATTTTGATTTAACACTTTAAGCCATTTTTATACAGTGTTAGAAATGCAGAAAGAGATGTAAATAAATAATTCAAGTTTAAAAAAAAAAAAAGCTGCATTCTTCAAAGCGTGGGAAAAAAGTAGCGGCTTATAATCCGAAAATTACGGTAATAATTGGATAGCAAATTGTGCTAAATACCATATTTTTCTTAGAGAATGTGAACTAGGTGAAGCTAAAACTATGCCACTTGAGTTCTGGGTAAAACATTTTACAGACAAAGAATTTTCTTTCTTTTTTCATTTTTAATCAAATGTGAATGTATATATTTTTTACTCAGTTTTGGCTTCATGTCTGCTCTGAGCGTGTTCTATCAGAATTGTGCTTTCTCTGGTATTTTTTAATGCACAGCTGAAATAGCTAAAGTCTCTCAGCGGAATTGGCTGTTCACCAATCAGGGCATAAAATTAGCAATTTCTGATCGCAAGCCAATTTTATTTCCTACCTCTCCCCATTCTTTGTTTCGACATTGGGAATTCTCTCACTACAGAACTGGAGAGAAGCTGTAATTTTGCATTATGCATGTGTGCAGACTCCAGAGTGGCTGGACAGCGACTCCTGTCAGAAGTGTGAGCAGCCTTTCTTCTGGAACTTCAAACAGATGTGGGACAGTAAGAAGATCGGCCTGCGACAGGTACGCCACGCTGCCTGAACCAAAACTCCCTCAGCTTTCATCATCAGGCGGGAAAAACCTCTCTTTCCGCTCAAGCAGCCGTGCATGAACGTATCCTTCCAGTTATTCCAGAGAAAACATTCCTAGAGCCCTTCACTTCTGCCACGCTAATGCTGAGAAAACATCCTGTGGCTCTTTTATTGCCAGCTTCCCAGAAACGGCTTCATGTTGTGGTTACTCCTTTAAGTGTGTTCTTGTTGTGTTCAGGGTTCTTGGACAAAGTGGCAAAGTTTTCCCAAGTGCTGCAGAAAGAACTAACAACATAATATTGGTAGTTTTTGGCAATTTATTGTTGTTTTTCCTTGTCAAAATGGGTCAAAAGTTTAAGTATATCTATCCAAAGTTTGGTAGTTTCATCCAAATCTCCAAAACAATGGATTCATAGAAGGAACAATGGGTTTTGCAGAGTCCAACCTGATGTTCTTGGAATCCAGTAGACATGGAGAACTTCTGCTATATTTGATTTCCGTCTGAATTGTACAAAACATTTGAAATGTGTAGTGATTTATTTATTTTTTACATCACAAAAGCCTTCTTAACAGGAGTGTTTACACCAAAAGTTCCATTTGCAGATTATTTCACTTATAATATGGAAAAAATGTCTCTTTCCATTGGCAGACTTACAACTAGTACTTTTTCATCAATATTAAGGAGATATTTACTTAAAACAAGCCCCTATATTTTACTGAAAAGTTGTTTGTAAGTTAGTTTTTTCTTATTTCAAGTGTGCTAAGATATTTGCAGTAGAAAGTAGATGAAAAATACTTGGTAAAATGTTGTGTTTTTGCAAACAAACTGCATTTCTCCTGCAGTCTCCGCTCCTCCAGCGTTCAGTTTACATAAACGTTGCATCTTTTATGAGCACCTGCCCTGGTTGGCAGGGCGACCATTCGACTTCCCCGCTGTTTGACTTTCTATCTGTGGGTTTGTGTTGTAATAGGCAAAGCTCTTATTTCCCTACGGCAGATCTATGCTCCTCATCAGTCTGACACATTGCACATATAAGAGGAGTTGATCTACAAAAAGCTTCTTGCAAGACATTCAACTCAGAGACTCTATATCTGTAACTTTTACAATCCTAAGAGTCATATTTGCTTTCAATCCAGCTAATTAGGAATTGTTTAGAGCTGCAAATGTCACAAGACCATAAAACTGTACTTCAGGACAGTTGCCATTTTTAAAGAATCACATTTTATTTCTGTTTCTAGATTTTAAAATACAGTAAAAACATACAACTTTTTTTTTTTTTTAAGAAGATGGATATGTTTTCTTGGGCGGCATGTTGAAATTTATAAAAAATGAAATTCGAAAAAAGTCCATCGTTTCAAACTTAATGACAAAGAAAATATAAATTTAAAACAATATCATTGCTATTCAAAATGGTTTTGGAAAATCAATTTATTGCATGGAAAAAAGCAGCTTAAGCCAGCATTTATGACATTTTTTAATTAAAGCATTAGTTGATTTTTTTTTTTTTTTTTTACCATTTTAAACCAGAGTTTTTAAGAACGTTATGGAAGCTCCAAAGTCAACGATTGACCTTATTCTTTGCCTCACTGATGAGAAATGAGGGTCTTCATATGAGCTTTTGGTTACTTAGCCTCTCATGTTTTCCTCAGCACCACTGCAGGAAGTGCGGCCAGGCCGTGTGCGGCAAATGTTCGTCCAAGCGCTCCACCATCCCCCTCATGGGCTTCGAGTTTGAGGTGCGGGTGTGTGACAGCTGCCACGAGTCCATCACCGACGAAGAGTGAGTCACAATCAGCCTCTGTCGGTGCCGTATACTGTCCCTTTGTGCTCCCGGCGTTCCCCTGGCACTCTCACGCTGACGTCTCCGCCTCTTCTCGCCCCGTGTGTGTGTGTGTGTGTGTTTCAGCCGAGCTCCCACTGCCACCTTCCACGACAGCAAGCACAACATTGTTTACATGCACTACGAGCCCACCACGGGAAACCTGCTCACCTCCGGCACCGACAAGGTCGTCAAGGTCAGCACCCGAGATGACGAGTTTTTGACGTTGTAGTTCGTGGGTTCAGACACAGATGCTCAAGAAACTGAACCAATCATTTTCTATGAGTTGCTCAAAAGCGAAGAAGGCAAACTGAAAATGTCAAAGTTGAAGCAAAAATAATAATTTAAAAATGTGCAAATGCAGTTTAAGTGTCATATTGATCCTGGGCTTATTTATAGAATTTTTGACCATTTGATTTGAAAATACATCTGCAAATTCAGACATAATTCTGGCTGCATATTGTTGTTTTCAGTATAGTTGTGCTTCATCCATTCAAGCCATTGCCCTCTTGGAAATAGGTCTGAAACGATTATTCTTGTTAATCATGATTAATTGATGTCGGAAATAATTCTCAACTAATTTAGTAATCGATTATTCGTTAAGCAGAGTATATAGACACTAAAACCATGCAATTTTCTGAAAGAACAAATTACCCAGAGCAGGAATTAAGTAAAACTGTACAAAAAATTCATACATTTTGCTTTTAAGATAAAGAAATATATTGTTTTTCTGCTAAAATGTAAAATAACAAAGCCAGAGTTATGTCAGAAGCTTGTTGGTTCCCTACCAAAAAAAAGTAATGGGCTTGATCTGCAAATTGATAAAGGACCTATTTGCTAATTTTACTGACTTATGTCTATTTTTTACCTGTATGCTTTATTTTGAGAAAATCAACAGTTAATTCAAGCGTTTGTGCCTCATTGTAAATAGATTTGTTTGTTCCACAATAAAAACAGCAGTCGGAGTTCAGACCTGATTCTGTGGTGAACATGAGATTCTGTTCAGTATTAACAAAATTAGAGAGATAAGCTTTAAAAAGACTGCAGACCGTTTTATGGATGAGAATTCACATGTTTCTCTCTGAAGCTCTAGAAATGTGTTTCCAGAAGGATGTTTGTGATCTGGAGCTATACTTTTCCTTTTAATTCAATTGGAAATATGTAGTATATTTCTCTCACACACTAAACCGTTTTATTCTTAAGTTTCTTCTTAGCCTCTAACTTGGCCGATCATAATGGCTGCCCTTAATTAAACAGAAGTTTTTCTTGTATTTTCATTATTTTTCTGCAGATATGGGACATGACTCCTGTGGTGTCGTGAGTTTCCGTGGATACGGGGCAGCATTTTGGCTAACTGTGACCAGTCGCACTTCGATGAGAAAGAGGGAACAGCATCCGTGTCACCTGGATAATATTTAACCGCCATTTAGCAACAAAGCCTGGGTTGTTGCGTTCTCTCACAGCGACGACACGGCCGGCCCGAGGGAAACCTGAGAACGGTACAACGTCTTGCTCAACACGAGGTCACAGACTGGTTGGTCTTTGCTTGATATCTGGAGTAATCATGCTTGTACTCTGGGATACTTCTGGCATTTGACCTTGTAAGAAATGTAATATCTTATGTACTTTTCATAAATTTCCTTCCATTTGAAGATTGAAGGAGCTAAAAGTCATCAGACTCGTTTGTTGGATACTAAATCGTCGACGTAATCGCATTTTTCACATCAATAGGATTTTTTTTTTATCTAAACAAAAAATACCGTCAGGAGGAATTCAGGCCTGGATTATTATCACACCCTCTAGAGGCTAAATTTGTTTTGTTGCTGTTACATCTTTTTTTTTTTTGACTAGTAAAAGTTTTCTCTCCATTACATATTGTATTCATGAAGGTCATAAACAGCTACCTGGAAATTCATAATTATAATCTGCTCTAAAAGATGTTTCAACCTGCATTTTTTTATTTAATTACTTTTGCCTTTAAAGGTAATTGATGAACATTTCCTGTAACATTTTTAATGTTATATTTCAGACAGTTAACCTCCAACATATCTGGAACATTAACCAAAGCATAACTCAATGTAGCTGTAATAAACTACAGCAGCATGTTTTTTCTTTTAACCTTACCAAACTCTGTGGATGACAAATGTTTTGGTCTCTTCTGAACAGTAATTGACTTTGAATCCATAAATATCAGCCGATGCAGGTTTGGAAGTGATAGAGGACGTAGCATTAGGCCAGCTTGTCCCTTTAATTCAGCCTCTTTGAGTTAATTTTGTGAAATAATCTGGTGAAAATGGTTGTTGCATGAACATTTTCTTCCAGTTATCGTAGTTCAGTGATTCTTAACTAGTGAACAGTTCATTCAGTCGGGTCATGGTCTACACACAGTGCTAATAATGTTTACTTAGTGGCGGTTCTTTTGAATCCTTTGCGCTCTGTGTTGGGTTTTAAATCATCTCTGGTTGGTGTTGAGTAATTCAATTCAAGTTTAATTATTTTAGAGGTAGTGAAGATTAAATGAAGTCCTTAAAAAAAAAAAACCTTTAATTTTGGAATAATTCGTTGGAATTATTTTCTTACGTTTTGTAACACAAAACAGGACACAACCTTTTCTTTTTCTTAGTTTTGAACGTTTGTGCCGTCCCCCTGTCCTGCCACCCTGAGCAGAGAGCCATTGTGTAATCTCAATTGGCGTAGCGATAGATCTTCACTCCCTACAAAATAAATTAAATTCCCTCATCGTTCCTCAAGCAGGCATTTCTTTAATGGAAGTAAAATTATGCTTTGTGTCACAAGCCAGATGACATCACTGCTAGATGGCCTGATGCATTGTGGGAACCTTTATTTTCTTACATGGCACTTAATCATACTTTAGCTCTGCTTGAGTAATTCTGTAAAAAGAAGAAAAGATGGAATAAGCCCAGCCCAACTTCTTAAACCAATGCATCAAATTTGATCAACTTTCTTCGATGTTAAAGTGCAGCTGCCAGAATAATGGTTTGTTTGTGTTGCATGAGTGCAGCATCGTCCATTTCAGAAACACCGTCTACGTCCTGTTAAGTGCTTGTCAGCATTTTCTCGAGGTTATTTGTTCTAAGTGTTTGTTTCATATATGAAACATGTACAGAAGCACATTTCAACACAGCTAGACGCTGTGGCATTTCAGAGATGTACCGGAGCGTAAAAATGTTGCTGCAAAACGGTTTAAATTGTTGGGAGTTTTTTGTTTTTTTTTTCAGCTTTGTATGTTGGCTTTATTGTTGATGCACTGGAATCTTGAGGCAGAAAATCATTGATTTCTCCTAATTTTTTGCGTGCTTTTGTGATGACCACTTGACGCTCAGCTCTAATCCCTCTGAGCTTCTTCCAAAGATTATTGATTATGGATCTGAAAACAAGGTTGCATGATCTGTTAGCGATAACAATATGGAGCAGTCGTCTTCTCGTGTTTTTAGTTCATCTTCTCGACCTCTTCCTGTGAACTAATACACACCTGCAAGCTAAATTAAACAAAGTGTGATTGTTAACGATGCAAACTGGTGTAAAATATGCAAACAGAATGGATCTTCTATTTTGCAAACTTAACCACACAGGAGAAACTGAGTTAGATTAAAACTTCTTGGTTTTTGTTGCTTTTAAACTCCAGAGCAGATAAAGTTTATTTAAGGCCAGTTCTTTGACTTTTTGTTGCAGGAAAGAGGGGAAAATAAAAAGTTTGAATTTCAGAGTTTTCGTGAATGTAACACTGTGTATAGATGATCAATTAAAACTAAAAGTATTTACCCTCATCCGTCATGTCCGAGTCGTGTATTTGGCAACTGATATTGAAAGCTGCAGTTATTTCTATTGCTTCATACTTTTTTCTTCCACTCAACTTTCCAGTAATATATTAGAAAACAGGACTATGAAGCTCTTTTAGTGATTTTTTTTTTCGTGTGTGTGTTTTCCAGTTCATGTGAAAGTTTTGTCATTAACTGTCAAGTATGCCGTATTTCACTGTGGTAAAAAAATATATATATAGATACACAAAATGAATCACTTCAGTTGAATTAAGTAATACATTTAGCAAAAATTATTTAAAACATTATGTGTGCATACAACCTTTTAACTGCACTTGATTTAAAACTTCCATGTCAAAAAGCATTGAAAAACTACAACAAAAAAGTAATTCTTCACACAAACACTTTTAGATCTAACCTCAATAAAGCATTTCAAAGCTTGACTCTTGTTATTTCAGTCAAACATGTTTCATTAGTTTGAAAAAGGTTTTTGTAAACGGTTATGTAGTGTCATCGGAGTGCTTTTTTCTTGATAAGCAGCCAGTCTTCCAGATACTAAGGTTTGAACTTTTGGGTAAACTCCTCCAGCGCTGCCAGGAGTTTCTCCTCCTCCTGCGGAGAGGAGCGGGACGAGGCCAGGGGCAGGTGGGTCGCCACCGGCTTACGATCTGAAGGAGCAGAAGAGACGCAGAGTCACAGGAATGTGTCGCCGTCGGGAAGACGATTACCGTACAAGAACCACAATGAACAGAGCTGTGTCAGAGACGGTTCCCACTAATGTTATGAAGAGGAAAATCCTTATTTCACCCTCAATTTGGACTAATCTTGTTTAAAAAGTATAATTTAATCCTAAAATACATTTCTATTGCCATATTCTACAAGACTAAAACATGACTTTTAATGCATGCCTACTTCTAGCTTTCAGAATTTTTTTCCTTTGTGCCACTTGGATGAAATTTAAGACTTAATAAAAAAAAAAAATCCTTATTTTATGTAGTAGAAGACCCAAGCTTTTTTGAACAGAATGCGTGTAACATCATATGGGTTGGCACCAGTAGTGAGCCAACGGCAAAGACGAATGTCTGTTAAATTGACGTTTTCCCGTGATAGACGCAAAGATGCTAGCTAGCAAGTTAGCGGTAGCCTCAACCGCCTCAAGTCACAGAAGGGAGTGAAGACGTCTGCGTCTGACTCAAATGTTTGCCTGACAGAAAAATAAATGACATCAAATATATGAGATGAAATAGTCCTGCCCCAACAAGACCTGTTGTAAACATATTAAAGGCCAACGTACATTGTTTAATGAAATCAAGTAATTTAAGACCTTGAATTTAAGACTTTTTAAGGATGCTTGGACACCCTTCTACAGATTATTTAAAAAGTCTAATCAAATTTACAGAAGCGAGGATTCACACTCACAAATTGACCACAACTGATTTGGAAATAACGAGGGATTTCTCACCTTGAAAGAACTGCCCGCTTGGCAGCTTGACGGCGGCAGGCGATACGGCGAGCCACACCACCGTGTCTGCCCCCATGGCCTCCGTCCTCAGCTTGGCCTGCATCTTGGCGTGAAACGAAGGCATGGAGGACTGCACGGCTACACAAAGAAACACAAAACCAAAGCGTCCGTCACAAAGCAGACTGTGGAAAATGTTTCTTGCTGATTGACAAGAATCTATTTGTGAAATTCCTCTGGTGAGGACAAGCTAACCACAAAGCAGTCTAAAGGGTTTGAGTGGCGATAAAGACGTAGTGGAAGCGCTTTACCCGGCGTGTCAGCCCAGCCGGGGTGCATTGAGGAGAAGTGGATCTCTTTGTGCTGAGAGGCCCACCTCTCTGTGAGGATCACCTGTTGTCTCTGAAACACAGTAAGAAGTACTAACGTGTGAGTGTGGCTTCAGGGTATCAGCACGTTTTAGCAAGTCAAATCAAAAGAGGTTTTAAGACCTTTTTAATGAGACCTTGAATAAAAGGTAAGACCAAAACTATATGTATAGGGGATGGTGACATGAAGTGTAATCTTTTATTTTATTTTTTTAGCAGAATGGTCCTTAGCCATGTATGGGTTGGCAACAGAAGTGAGCTAGTGGTGGGAACAAAGGTCGTCCAGTCAAATGAAGATAAATATACTTGTAACAACATTAGAGGCAGAAAAGCTAGCTTACTAGCTAGCAAGGGTATATCAGCAGATAGTTAGTGGTAGCCTCAACAGCCTTTAATCAAAGAATGTCTGCTGTCAAATTTTAGCCAGACAGAACAGACAGGCGAGAATAATAATAAATAAAATTAAAAAAAACCAAACATACAAGACCAAAAAAGTCCAAATAAAATTTTTTGTTTGTTTTAAAGACATTTTCAGGCCTTAATTTTGGATACACAAATTTCAGAATTTTAAGCACACCTTGGGTTACTCCTATAGAAATCAGTGCGGACAGTTTTACCTTATTCTGAGCGTACGCCATGGTGCCGTCGAACGTGCCCTTCTCAAACTGGAGGTCGTCCACGTTGAGCTTCTGAGTGAGCATGCCGCCCGATGACACGGTGATCTGAGGACAGACACAGCAGCCGTCGTTTCAAAACGTCAGCCAGTCGGTTTGTGAATCACGCGTTTGTCTCATCGGGACTGAACCCACCACTCTCGGGTCTTCCGCCTTCTTCAGTGCGGGAATCAGTGCAGTGGTGAGGATGTAGGTACCTGGGCGTAAAGGTAAAAAGAAAGGAAAAGTTAATAGTTATAACATATTGTTGAAGTATTTACACATTTTCTAACATCTTCCTTTGTTCGGTGACTTTAAGGATTTACTTAAAAGGAAGAAGTGCTTCGTTTACTCACCGAGCGTGTTTGTGGCAAAGTTCTTTTCCAAGCCCTCCTCTGTTAGCTCCCTCTGGTTGACCATGCAGCCTGCGTTATTGATCTAAAACAAAGACCGTAAGAAGAAAGGGACGATAGAACGGCGGGAGGGCAGAAGGTCGCATAAATGTGCAAACACCTACCAGCACGTGCAGCTTGTTGTTTTGAG
Source organism: Alfaro cultratus (assembly GCA_903066825.1). Lineage (NCBI taxonomy): Eukaryota > Metazoa > Chordata > Actinopteri > Cyprinodontiformes > Poeciliidae > Alfaro > Alfaro cultratus. The sequence goes on along the minus strand of CAEFZX010020735.1, from coordinate 3,018 downwards.
AGAAGCTCTGCGCAAACTCCCACACCTGCCTCGCACTCGACATGTCCACGATGTGGATGTGAACGTTCTTCAAAGAGAAGCAATTGTTGTTGTTTATGTCTTCAACTCCTTCAGATATAATGATATTATGTGTGACTTATTTTTGCAACAATTCCATTCTTTAAAGCTCAGAAATGTATTGCTAGATTAGTATTTTTTTTTTCTTCTTTTTTGCATTTTGTCACTTTACAACTGACTGAGCTGGAATCAGTCAGTAAAATCAGTTCCCAGATCTGCGTAGCCGGCGGGGGGCATAGTTAAAGTATTTTTCCCCACATTTCTCTCTGTACCAATAAAAGATTTTCTGCTCAACACATTTCCACCCGGGCTTCTTTATTGTTGCCAGCGACGACCTTTTGTCATATTGGGTGACAAGATTTTATAGAGCCACAGAGCAGGTCACTTGTTTGTTGAACTGAATGCATATGGGCCCATACAGCTGGGTCCAGAGGTGCTCTGATGGAAAAACATTTCAAAGTTACAAATTAACAGAAAGGTGTGGACTGGCTTGCATCTGGGTGTTTTTATTTTTTATTTTTAACGATGTCGGGCTGTAGGGATTTATGTTTACAGTCGAGAAAAAGACACTAAAATTACCTCATTTTTACTCTGTGCCACAATCTCTCCTTTGGCCGTCTCTGCTCTTTCCTTGTTTCGACAAACCATGTGAATAGTTCCTCCTGCAGGATCAATTCAAATCCTCATCAGTGGATTACTCAGACAAGACCTCAATTATAACAAAGATTTTTATTTAACCCAAAAGAACTGTAACTTATACATGCAAGTAAGAGATGCGTGTTGCTGCTGTTATTTTTTTCCTTGATAACTATAAACAGAAACTTTCAAATGATTTGTTTCCAGTCTGGGGAACAGAGGTGACGTCACACTGTGTGCACAGCACAGCAGCCGCTGCATTCGAGTGTCATTTTTACAGTAGTAATTTCCACACCAAACTGCTTTTTTTTATTTTTATCGATTTGCGCTTAGTTGTGGAGCATCCACCGAGGGGGGAAACAAAAAGACAAACCCGATACAACGCTCACCTCTTTTGGCAATTTCCTGTGCTGTTGCTTTCCCTATCCCGCTGTTGGCGCCTGTGACCATAAAGCACCTGCCGCTCAGGTTCACATCCAGGTCAGCCGGAGAGAAATGCTTCGCTGCAGCTTCATAGCCGCTCCTGTTAAAAAATAATCAGAGAATACCAGAGTTAGTAATGTTCACTTCTAGAAAGAAGTCATGTGAGGCACAAGAGCATCTCAAGTATTTTCTGTGTAAATTGTCTCTCGAGTTGAGTTTTCCTTCTGCTGCCAACAATGAAAGTTAGGGGGCGCTAATCATTTTTCCCTTCATCATTTCATGTATTACCATCCACCAGCCTAAGGGAGACCTTTAGTGCTGATACTTTACTACAGTCCACTCCTAATATGAATGCATTTTATCTGTGCACATTCATACAGGTGCTGGTAATATTCAGAGGCAAAACAAAATCAAATGATGTTTATTTCTTTTTGAGTGTTTTGCTCATTGCTGACTGAGAATAAGCATAGCTACTTATGAAAACAATGAACTTTTAACCTTATGCTATTATTATTATTATTGCATTGAAGTTGTAACAGCCGCGCCCCTTCGTGGTATAACATCTTGTGTAACTGGATGACCACTGAGTCAATCATCGCTAACAGCGACACGTTGTTTAACCTCGGAAAATGTTTTAAAGTTGCTACAATTACGCAAGAACCGAGTGGTGAATGTTACGTTAAAAATTACAAAACTAGTGTTTACTAGCTCTGCACTTACTTTGTGTACTCCTGCAGTCCTTTCACGAACCAGACGGCATTCCTGTAAATAGACATGTCCTCAATTAGGCCGCAGCTGCTCAAATTGGCCGTGCAGACTGAAGAGAGTCATCCATAAGAGGGTATTTGACTGTTTCTCGTTTCATAAGAATGACTGAAACGTGGGTTGGCTAGGAGTCACGTGTGTTTCAACCGGAAGTACGTTTTGTAATATGTTTCTACAGCACGCCTAGTGGATCTTTCGGTTTTATGACTCCAGATTTCCCTGTAAAACGAAAGATTTTAGTGTTTCCAGAAATATCCCCCCCAAAAAATAAAGACAAAAAAGACCTTAATAACTGATATCACACGACGCCGTTCTCTAGTACTTATACATGCAGTTTCGTCGGAATCAGTAGAGTTGTCAGGATGGCCGAGTGGTCTAAGGCGCCAGACTCAAGGTGAAAACCTTCCTGTGAAGCGGGACTTCTGGTCTCCGAATGGAGGCGTGGGTTCGAATCCCACTTCTGACAATACCTTTTAAAGCCCAAACCTTTCCTCATTTAAGAAAAGCAGTGTATTTAATTTAAAATTATAACGCTCAAGTGATGTGACTTGTATTTGGAAAGGTGTTTTCTGTGAAAATATTTTACATGAAATCATTACTTAATCATCAAATGTGTTTAGCAGTTCACCATTAACATTATAAGCTAGGTGGTTTTGTTATGTTACTAAGTTTTAGTAGAATAGTCGGAATCTTAAAAATGACAGCGCATCAAATGTGGCCAAAATAAAAAAGGATAGGGAAAGACAACAGATGACTGATCTGCAAAAATAAATTTAATTTGGCATTTGGTAAATTTTCACAAAGAGAATTACATACAATGCAAAAACATGGCTCCTAATACAGAGCCCTGAGGATCTCCTCCTGCCCTGTTGGATGCTGGGAGAACTGAGCAAATTATTCATCATCTGATGAATAATTTGAAAACCAGCTGAAAGCGCGAAAGGTCAACTTTGTCAAAGTCTTTGCAAATCATGGAAAAGAGTTATTAGATAATATGTTGATTCAGTCGTTGTTTTTTTTTTTTTTTTTTTTTTTTTTTTTAATTAAAAAATTTTAAATAAAAAAAAAGGAAAACAAAAAAAAAAACCCCCCCAAACCAAAAACCCAAACCCCCCCCACACCACGCGAAAAAAACAT